>WWET01001890.1:60642-103230 GCA_011038615.1 Limnodynastes dumerilii | reverse complement strand
CGAGTCCTAGTGGGTGATTGTTTCTTGTCTCGGGGTACTATGAGCTTTGCTCTGGGTGTTTCTAAAGCCTTCTTGTACGCTGCTTTAAGTGTCCTCTTACTGTAGCCCCTTTGCAAGAGTCTCTCTCTGAGTTTGTTTGCCCTTAATTTAAAGGTTGTTTCTGTAGAGCAGTTGCGCCTTATGCGCGTGTACTCACCCCTAGGGATACCATTAATTGTGGCAACTGGATGTGAGCTTTCCGAGTGCAAAAGACTATTTGTAGCCGTAGGCTTTCTGTATAAATCAGAGGTGAGATAGCCATCCGATCCCACTGAAATAGAAATGTCAAGAAAGTCAACAGTTGTCTGACTGTATTGAACTGTAATTCTTAAGTTAAGATTGTTACTATTCAGGATGTTGGCAAACTCTTTGAACAAATTAATGTCTCCTTCCCACAGGATAAACACGTCATCGATGTATCTTAGCCATGTTGTAATATGGTCAGTGTAAATCCTGTGTTCGTCCGTTAAAAACGATTTCGTTCTCCCACCACCCCAGGTACAGGCACGCATACGTGGGGGCACATGAGCTCCCCATCGCGGTGCCCCGTACCTGGAGGTAGTACCTATTATCAAATAGGAAAAAGTTTTTTGTGAGAACAAACTTAAGTAGAATTAGTATGAAAGCGTTAAGGTTGCTCTCTGGCCTTGTATTCAGAAAATAGGATGTGGCAGCTATACCAGTCTCATGGCTAATACTAGTATAAAGGGACTCCACATCCCCAGTAATCAGCCAGGTGATGGGAGTCACTGCCACATCTTGAATTCTTGCCAAGAGATCCATGGTGTCACGGACGTAGGAGGTCAGGGTGGGTACAAAGTTGCAGAGGTGAGAATCAACAAATTTACTGTCCTTCTCCGTTAGGGAGCCAATGCCAGACACAATGGGTCGGCCAGGTGGATTATCCAGATTTTTGTGGATTTTTGGCAGCATGTAAAAACATGCTGTCCTTGGTTTCTCAACCATTAGATATTTGAGGTCTTGAGCAGTAATGATGCCATCATCCCTTGCTCTTTTTAATATTTTTTGATAAGACGATAGAAAATCATAAGTGGGGTTAGAAAAAAGTTGCTTATAACAGCTTTCATCCGTTAATTGGCGTTTGGCCTCTTCTATATAGAGTGTTCGTGGCCAGAGCACAACATTGCCCCCCTTATCTGAGGGCTTGATAATGGTGTCAGACCAATTTTTAATTTCTTTTAGGGCTTTATGTTCCCCCTTATCAAGGTTATAGTTAGACCTAATAGTCACCAAGCTGTTAACCAGTGTATCTAAATCAGATTGAACTAACTTCTTAAAGGTGAATAGTAATGGGTCTTTATCAAGGTCGGAAAAAAAGGTAGATTTTGCCCTTAATGGTGGTCTGTCAGTAATCTCACCTCTGTTATCTGATGGTTGAGTTTGAAGGCTTTCTAGTATCCCTAAGGCCTTTTTTATGCAGCCTGGTATGATCTATGTCTCAAAAAGCGGTCACGGTAAGAGGTGGGCTGTCTTAGCCAGGGTTGTGGGGTTTAGGCCTGGGCATGGACTTAACCCTTAGGCGTTTAATAGTTGAGAGCAGGGCTCGAAGTGAGGGAGTATACGGGGGTATGTCATACCGTCACTTCTCCCAAAGATTTAATAGAAAAGCTATAAATCTCCATTCAATTCTATTATTTCTATATTTTTATACCGCCACTTCCAAATGTTCATACTGCCACTTTTAAATTTCCACTTCGACCACTGGTTGAGAGGTGATGTTTCCCAGCCCAAGTCTAAATAACAGTGTAATAGTAAAGCTGGTCAGTATCTGTGTGCAATAAGCAAAAGCAAAGTATTCTTCCTGCATGAATAAAATGTATTTGACTCCCCCTAAAATCAAAATGGTTTAGCCCTGGAGTAACTTTCCTCTCTTATTTTCAATCTCTGAATCAGGTCCATTATTATCTTTGATGGCTGAGAGCAGAAAAGATAAAGATATATTTCACAGATGATTATGAAAGCATCCAGACCACTTATGTACGGTACAGTCATTATCCACATGACATCTGCAACCCGTGAAGCTATTTATGTTTGGCTTGTCAATCTAACACTGCATTTTTGTTCTACATTTTGAAAGACAATAACCATCTACAAAATCTACAGCATTAAAAAAAGATGTACTTTTGTTCTGGTGAATTTACACTGTACATACAAAAATAATAATAAAAAAAGGGATAGAGGACATTTTATTCTTTGCATAATTAGCTGCTACTGAAAGGTCTCAACAAGGGAGGCACTGAGCTCAGGCCCTGTGCCACTTAAACTAGGGCCCGGCCCCTTTCAGTCACCTTCCTAAACTGGAAAACTGCACAACAGGAGACAAATGTGCAGGGAGGACTTCTTGAGAACAAGCCCTCCATGCACATAAGTTCACTTGGGCTTGCATGTCCACCACACTCCACCAGTATCACAGTGCGTGACATCACAAATAGGTGTATGCCTTGTACCCGACTATTTTAGCATCGGTCCCAACCATTTCTGATGGCAGCCTTGACTACTGTGGACTGTTTTAGGAATGCAATTTTAGCACAAATTTATTGTTTTTATCACCTGGATCAGTAACATTCTATTATGTTAATTGTCAGGTGAAAGTTAATAAAATTAATAGATATTATTTACCCAGGTAAATCTTATGTAAAAGTATGATACGGTCATTGCAAGGGACTTCTGCGGCTTGCATTTATACCCTAATACAACTTGATTGCCGTTCTACCTGTAACATAACGCTTATTTTTATTTATTTTTTAAAGTGAATTCCTGATTGTAAGAGATGATACCTATCAATTATTAGGAATAATATAAGAAATAAGCCTTGATAGTGCTATCATTTGTAGAGTAGTATTTTATGAATATTTAATTATTGCCAACATTTGTTACTCTGATAAAACCTACAAAGAAAAACTCTCCTGACCAAACATGTAGCCCTAACTGGACAGTAGCATGCTACAATCAAGATTTCATTGCCTGAAAGTATTTCTAACCATTTTAAAATATTGATGGAAATTGGTTTTTTTTGGCTCTAAAAGTACTCAATCAGTAGGATAACATTTCCCCTTCCTGACCTCAGTGATCATCTCTGCACAGTAGAGTGTTTCCATCCTCTGGCCAGTGAGCTAGTCGAGCAAAGCATTGTAACAGACAACAGCGGAATTCACTGACAAGACGGACAACCTGACTTATTGATTGAAAGCAAAAACAGAGTCCAGCAAAAGATTTACTGCAAATCAGGAAAATACACATAAAAGTTTTGCTGCCAGCTACTGTATCTCTGGAGGTTAAACATCTCTGCATCTGTTTCTGGACATTGGAAAGGGAGAGTTATAGTATGGGCCCCAAATTTTGAGGACTTTTAATTGCTTTTAATCGGTAACTTTGTTTTGTACTATTCATGCTGATGTTGATTTTAATTGTTGTTTATTGCTGTGATTGATATTATTGAAAAATCTCTTTGTTGGTTGTTCTTTTTTACTTATATTTCAAGTGCTATTTAGTCATCCAGAACCTCTTTAAGTCCTAATTTTTGTTGTTGCTGTTATTATTGTTTTTCTTTCCTTTTGTTAATAGGAATTAGTCATTTCTAAGTGTGCAACCAAAAAAGAACTGGTTTAATCTTCTTGGACCCACATGCACCTTTTCCTATTTTTGACAATATTTGTTGAAATGGGAAATATATGTAATGTATCTAACAATCCTCTTATTGTTAGATACAAGACTGTTAAGGCACAAAATGTGCTGTGCAGCTTTAATTATACACACAGGGTGCAGCCAATACAATTCTTGGTATAATGGGAACCTTTCCGGATTCCTCAATTGAAAAAGTAATAACAAAGCGAAAAGAACCATGGTGATCTTCCATACTATACACAATGTGTTATTTATTACATAAAATAATAGTACTAATATAAAATATTGTCGCGTTTCGTATGCTATGCGGAAATGCACACACCAGTAAAATAATAAAAGTCCAATGTGATCTCAATTGTGGTCCGACACACAAAAGATTTATTCTGAAAAGGAGAGGCTTAATCCAAAAGTACTACCAAAAGTAACACCAGAAGCGCACTCAAGTTAGTACTAATGCAAACATCAATACAAAAGCTCTGGCCTTCAGGGCTAGAGTATGGACTCAGGATTAAAAGACATCACAGGTAGAGGGACTTCTATCATCTGGATAGGTTGATTCTTCAGATCATCTTGAATTCCTTGTAGTTCATTGGATCCTTGCAGTTCTATTGTCTCTTGTACATAAATTAACCAGCATAATGTACATGTGTTCCTTCCCTAGCTTACAGGGTCAATTAATCTATCTAAGGACGCACATTTACCATTATAAATTATCAATATCTATAACTTGTATACGTTATATGTTAATTAATATACGTTAATTATTAAAACATAGCGGGCCGTATGCAGAGCTCTGGGCCACATTACGCAATCTACGTTGCAACAAGTAACGTAGATTACGTTACAGAATTACTACGTATGCGCAGTAGAACATATCGGAAAACTCTGGCCGCATTTGCAATGCGGCCAGAGCTCTGCATACGGCCCAGCATCCCTAATACAATTGGATAAGCTACACTACAAGTCTAAACAATATAACACTCTATCGCTGATCGGTAGATTAAAGCTGATTGGAACCTCCTGTAAATAAAACATATATTTAGTGACATATTTATTTATATGTCATATATTGCACCCACATGGAAATATAAACAAAAACCTTTTTTATTATTGATCAGAATCATTAGGTGAAAAAGCCCGCAAACGCATGCTATTGCGTGCGCCCATGTGCAGCTATCTGCATTTAGCGGCTATCTGCGGTTAGAAGTTCTTAGTTCATATAAATGCACAGATTACATTAAGTTGTCTTATATTTATTGATTATTAATATACAAAACAAAGAGACCCATTTATTTGTGTATATTTCTTTTTCTTGGATCTCTGTGTATGAGACCCATTTATTTGTGTATATTCCTTTCCTTTGATCTCTGTGTATATTCTGTTCCTGTGAGAAGAAATAGATCTCAAAAAAATATAAACAAATTTCTTTCTCAATATAGAAGAAAAAGTATGCAATGTGTGCTAAAAATATAAAATTTACAGAACATTCCTCAGCATCCAGGTATCCAAAATACCATTATGGGAGAGGGAGGGGTAGTAAGGGCCACCATAAGGCAATATCAACTGGCATCAATTCAATATTCATTATAGAAAATAACACGGAATTGAGTCTAGGCAACAGACCCAGAATAACAAACCTGTTAATAAAACAGTGGTGGCAATTAACGGCTACAAAAAGAAATTTAAAGAGACATGGGCTGGATTCACAGCTTATACCTCAAGGAGACTTACGCAAGTTGCATGAGATCCATTCGACGGAGCGAACTTTACCTTCCGCACCGTGAAACCCCTCAACAGAGGCATAGCAGATATGGCAAACAGCACGGCGTTCGCTTCCCTCTTCTGTGCGTAGTTACAGACCCCCGCATGTATGGAAAGCGTCCAGGGTCTGAATCCAGTTCAAACAGAAGAGGAGCTAATATTGAAAAGATTAACACAGGAACAGAAAATACACAAAGGGATCTCCGAAGGACAAGAACTGATTGTGCAAACTAAGAACCCAATAGTTATAATACAGACACCTGATTCAGAGACTGAAAATTAGAGAGGAAAGTTACTCCTGGGCAAAACCATTAAGATTGCAGACAGAGTCAAGTTAATTGTATTCTTTGCATGCAGGGATACATCACCTCTCATGATGGAAGTACTGGGGGAGGGGACTGGTGGCACATGATGGTAGTACTGGGGGGGCTGGTGGCCTATGATGGGAGTACTTGGGGGCTGGTGGCACATGATGGGAGTACTGGGGAGGCTGGTGCCATATGAGGGGAGTACTAGAGGAGAGGCTGCTAGCACATGATCAGAATACTGGGTGGCACATGATGGAGTTCTGGGGGGTCTGGTGGCATATGATTGGAAGACTAGGGGGGCTAATGGCACATGATGGGAGTACTTGGGGGCTGGTGGCACATGGTGGGAGTACTGGGGGTGCTAGTGGCACATGATGGGAGTACTGGGGAGGCTGATGCCATATGATGGGAGTACTGGAGGAGAAGCTATAGTACATGATGAGAATACTGGGGAGGGGCTGGTGGCATATGATGGGAGTTCTGGTGTAGTCTGGTGGCACATGATGGAGTTCTGGGGGGTCTGGTGGCATATGATTGGAAGACTAGGGGGGCTAATGGCACATGATGGGAGTACTTGGGGGCTGGTGGCACATGGTGGGAGTACTGGGGGTGCTAGTGGCACATGATGGGAGTACTGGGGAGGCTGATGCCATATGATGGGAGTACTGGAGGAGAAGCTATAGTACATGATGAGAATACTGGGGAGGGGCTGGTGGCATATGATGGGAGTTCTGGTGTAGTCTGGTGGCACATGATGGAGTTCTGGGGGGTCTGGTGGCATATGATTGGAAGACTAGGGGGGCTAATGGCACATGATGGGAGTACTTGGGGGCTGGTGGCACATGGTGGGAGTACTGGGGGTGCTAGTGGCACATGATGGGAGTACTGGGGAGGCTGATGCCATATGATGGGAGTACTGGAGGAGAAGCTATAGTACATGATGAGAATACTGGGGAGGGGCTGGTGGCATATGATGGGAGTTCTGGTGTAGTCTGGTGGCACATGATGGAGTTCTGGGGGGTCTGGTGGCATATGATTGGAAGACTAGGGGGGCTAATGGCACATGATGGGAGTACTTGGGGGCTGGTGGCACATGGTGGGAGTACTGGGGGTGCTAGTGGCACATGATGGGAGTACTGGGGAGGCTGATGCCATATGATGGGAGTACTGGAGGAGAAGCTATAGTACATGATGAGAATACTGGGGAGGGGCTGGTGGCATATGATGGGAGTTCTGGTGTAGTCTGGTGGCACATGATGGAGTTCTGGGGGGTCTGGTGGCATATGATTGGAAGACTAGGGGGGCTAATGGCACATGATGGGAGTACTTGGGGGCTGGTGGCACATGGTGGGAGTACTGGGGGTGCTAGTGGCACATGATGGGAGTACTGGGGAGGCTGATGCCATATGATGGGAGTACTGGAGGAGAAGCTATAGTACATGATGAGAATACTGGGGAGGGGCTGGTGGCATATGATGGGAGTTCTGGTGTAGTCTGGTGGCACATGATGGAGTTCTGGGGGGTCTGGTGGCATATGATTGGAAGACTAGGGGGGCTAATGGCACATGATGGGAGTACTTGGGGGCTGGTGGCACATGGTGGGAGTACTGGGGGTGCTAGTGGCACATGATGGGAGTACTGGGGAGGCTGATGCCATATGATGGGAGTACTGGAGGAGAAGCTATAGTACATGATGAGAATACTGGGGAGGGGCTGGTGGCATATGATGGGAGTTCTGGTGTAGTCTGGTGGCACATGATGGAGTTCTGGGGGGTCTGGTGGCATATGATTGGAAGACTAGGGGGGCTAATGGCACATGATGGGAGTACTTGGGGGCTGGTGGCACATGGTGGGAGTACTGGGGGTGCTAGTGGCACATGATGGGAGTACTGGGGAGGCTGATGCCATATGATGGGAGTACTGGAGGAGAAGCTATAGTACATGATGAGAATACTGGGGAGGGGCTGGTGGCATATGATGGGAGTTCTGGTGTAGTCTGGTGGCACATGATGGAGTTCTGGGGGGTCTGGTGGCATATGATTGGAAGACTAGGGGGGCTAATGGCACATGATGGGAGTACTTGGGGGCTGGTGGCACATGGTGGGAGTACTGGGGGTGCTAGTGGCACATGATGGGAGTACTGGGGAGGCTGATGCCATATGATGGGAGTACTGGAGGAGAAGCTATAGTACATGATGAGAATACTGGGGAGGGGCTGGTGGCATATGATGGGAGTTCTGGTGTAGTCTGGTGGCACATGATGGAGTTCTGGGGGGTCTGGTGGCATATGATTGGAAGACTAGGGGGGCTAATGGCACATGATGGGAGTACTTGGGGGCTGGTGGCACATGGTGGGAGTACTGGGGGTGCTAGTGGCACATGATGGGAGTACTGGGGAGGCTGATGCCATATGATGGGAGTACTGGAGGAGAAGCTATAGTACATGATGAGAATACTGGGGAGGGGCTGGTGGCATATGATGGGAGTTCTGGTGTAGTCTGGTGGCACATGATGGAGTTCTGGGGGGTCTGGTGGCATATGATTGGAAGACTAGGGGGGCTAATGGCACATGATGGGAGTACTTGGGGGCTGGTGGCACATGGTGGGAGTACTGGGGGTGCTAGTGGCACATGATGGGAGTACTGGGGAGGCTGATGCCATATGATGGGAGTACTGGAGGAGAAGCTATAGTACATGATGAGAATACTGGGGAGGGGCTGGTGGCATATGATGGGAGTTCTGGTGTAGTCTGGTGGCACATGATGGAGTTCTGGGGGGTCTGGTGGCATATGATTGGAAGACTAGGGGGGCTAATGGCACATGATGGGAGTACTTGGGGGCTGGTGGCACATGGTGGGAGTACTGGGGGTGCTAGTGGCACATGATGGGAGTACTGGGGAGGCTGATGCCATATGATGGGAGTACTGGAGGAGAAGCTATAGTACATGATGAGAATACTGGGGAGGGGCTGGTGGCATATGATGGGAGTTCTGGTGTAGTCTGGTGGCACATGATGGAGTTCTGGGGGGTCTGGTGGCATATGATTGGAAGACTAGGGGGGCTAATGGCACATGATGGGAGTACTTGGGGGCTGGTGGCACATGGTGGGAGTACTGGGGGTGCTAGTGGCACATGATGGGAGTACTGGGGAGGCTGATGCCATATGATGGGAGTACTGGAGGAGAAGCTATAGTACATGATGAGAATACTGGGGAGGGGCTGGTGGCATATGATGGGAGTTCTGGTGTAGTCTGGTGGCACATGATGGAGTTCTGGGGGGTCTGGTGGCATATGATTGGAAGACTAGGGGGGCTAATGGCACATGATGGGAGTACTTGGGGGCTGGTGGCACATGGTGGGAGTACTGGGGGTGCTAGTGGCACATGATGGGAGTACTGGGGAGGCTGATGCCATATGATGGGAGTACTGGAGGAGAAGCTATAGTACATGATGAGAATACTGGGGAGGGGCTGGTGGCATATGATGGGAGTTCTGGTGTAGTCTGGTGGCACATGATGGAGTTCTGGGGGGTCTGGTGGCATATGATTGGAAGACTAGGGGGGCTAATGGCACATGATGGGAGTACTTGGGGGCTGGTGGCACATGGTGGGAGTACTGGGGGTGCTAGTGGCACATGATGGGAGTACTGGGGAGGCTGATGCCATATGATGGGAGTACTGGAGGAGAAGCTATAGTACATGATGAGAATACTGGGGAGGGGCTGGTGGCATATGATGGGAGTTCTGGTGTAGTCTGGTGGCACATGATGGAGTTCTGGGGGGTCTGGTGGCATATGATTGGAAGACTAGGGGGGCTAATGGCACATGATGGGAGTACTTGGGGGCTGGTGGCACATGGTGGGAGTACTGGGGGTGCTAGTGGCACATGATGGGAGTACTGGGGAGGCTGATGCCATATGATGGGAGTACTGGAGGAGAAGCTATAGTACATGATGAGAATACTGGGGAGGGGCTGGTGGCATATGATGGGAGTTCTGGTGTAGTCTGGTGGCACATGATGGAGTTCTGGGGGGTCTGGTGGCATATGATTGGAAGACTAGGGGGGCTAATGGCACATGATGGGAGTACTTGGGGGCTGGTGGCACATGGTGGGAGTACTGGGGGTGCTAGTGGCACATGATGGGAGTACTGGGGAGGCTGATGCCATATGATGGGAGTACTGGAGGAGAAGCTATAGTACATGATGAGAATACTGGGGAGGGGCTGGTGGCATATGATGGGAGTTCTGGTGTAGTCTGGTGGCACATGATGGAGTTCTGGGGGGTCTGGTGGCATATGATTGGAAGACTAGGGGGGCTAATGGCACATGATGGGAGTACTTGGGGGCTGGTGGCACATGGTGGGAGTACTGGGGGTGCTAGTGGCACATGATGGGAGTACTGGGGAGGCTGATGCCATATGATGGGAGTACTGGAGGAGAAGCTATAGTACATGATGAGAATACTGGGGAGGGGCTGGTGGCATATGATGGGAGTTCTGGTGTAGTCTGGTGGCACATGATGGAGTTCTGGGGGGTCTGGTGGCATATGATTGGAAGACTAGGGGGGCTAATGGCACATGATGGGAGTACTTGGGGGCTGGTGGCACATGGTGGGAGTACTGGGGGTGCTAGTGGCACATGATGGGAGTACTGGGGAGGCTGATGCCATATGATGGGAGTACTGGAGGAGAAGCTATAGTACATGATGAGAATACTGGGGAGGGGCTGGTGGCATATGATGGGAGTTCTGGTGTAGTCTGGTGGCACATGATGGAGTTCTGGGGGGTCTGGTGGCATATGATTGGAAGACTAGGGGGGCTAATGGCACATGATGGGAGTACTTGGGGGCTGGTGGCACATGGTGGGAGTACTGGGGGTGCTAGTGGCACATGATGGGAGTACTGGGGAGGCTGATGCCATATGATGGGAGTACTGGAGGAGAAGCTATAGTACATGATGAGAATACTGGGGAGGGGCTGGTGGCATATGATGGGAGTTCTGGTGTAGTCTGGTGGCACATGATGGAGTTCTGGGGGGTCTGGTGGCATATGATTGGAAGACTAGGGGGGCTAATGGCACATGATGGGAGTACTTGGGGGCTGGTGGCACATGGTGGGAGTACTGGGGGTGCTAGTGGCACATGATGGGAGTACTGGGGAGGCTGATGCCATATGATGGGAGTACTGGAGGAGAAGCTATAGTACATGATGAGAATACTGGGGAGGGGCTGGTGGCATATGATGGGAGTTCTGGTGTAGTCTGGTGGCACATGATGGAGTTCTGGGGGGTCTGGTGGCATATGATTGGAAGACTAGGGGGGCTAATGGCACATGATGGGAGTACTTGGGGGCTGGTGGCACATGGTGGGAGTACTGGGGGTGCTAGTGGCACATGATGGGAGTACTGGGGAGGCTGATGCCATATGATGGGAGTACTGGAGGAGAAGCTATAGTACATGATGAGAATACTGGGGAGGGGCTGGTGGCATATGATGGGAGTTCTGGTGTAGTCTGGTGGCACATGATGGAGTTCTGGGGGGTCTGGTGGCATATGATTGGAAGACTAGGGGGGCTAATGGCACATGATGGGAGTACTTGGGGGCTGGTGGCACATGGTGGGAGTACTGGGGGTGCTAGTGGCACATGATGGGAGTACTGGGGAGGCTGATGCCATATGATGGGAGTACTGGAGGAGAAGCTATAGTACATGATGAGAATACTGGGGAGGGGCTGGTGGCATATGATGGGAGTTCTGGTGTAGTCTGGTGGCACATGATGGAGTTCTGGGGGGTCTGGTGGCATATGATTGGAAGACTAGGGGGGCTAATGGCACATGATGGGAGTACTTGGGGGCTGGTGGCACATGGTGGGAGTACTGGGGGTGCTAGTGGCACATGATGGGAGTACTGGGGAGGCTGATGCCATATGATGGGAGTACTGGAGGAGAAGCTATAGTACATGATGAGAATACTGGGGAGGGGCTGGTGGCATATGATGGGAGTTCTGGTGTAGTCTGGTGGCACATGATGGAGTTCTGGGGGGTCTGGTGGCATATGATTGGAAGACTAGGGGGGCTAATGGCACATGATGGGAGTACTTGGGGGCTGGTGGCACATGGTGGGAGTACTGGGGGTGCTAGTGGCACATGATGGGAGTACTGGGGAGGCTGATGCCATATGATGGGAGTACTGGAGGAGAAGCTATAGTACATGATGAGAATACTGGGGAGGGGCTGGTGGCATATGATGGGAGTTCTGGTGTAGTCTGGTGGCACATGATGGAGTTCTGGGGGGTCTGGTGGCATATGATTGGAAGACTAGGGGGGCTAATGGCACATGATGGGAGTACTTGGGGGCTGGTGGCACATGGTGGGAGTACTGGGGGTGCTAGTGGCACATGATGGGAGTACTGGGGAGGCTGATGCCATATGATGGGAGTACTGGAGGAGAAGCTATAGTACATGATGAGAATACTGGGGAGGGGCTGGTGGCATATGATGGGAGTTCTGGTGTAGTCTGGTGGCACATGATGGAGTTCTGGGGGGTCTGGTGGCATATGATTGGAAGACTAGGGGGGCTAATGGCACATGATGGGAGTACTTGGGGGCTGGTGGCACATGGTGGGAGTACTGGGGGTGCTAGTGGCACATGATGGGAGTACTGGGGAGGCTGATGCCATATGATGGGAGTACTGGAGGAGAAGCTATAGTACATGATGAGAATACTGGGGAGGGGCTGGTGGCATATGATGGGAGTTCTGGTGTAGTCTGGTGGCACATGATGGAGTTCTGGGGGGTCTGGTGGCATATGATTGGAAGACTAGGGGGGCTAATGGCACATGATGGGAGTACTTGGGGGCTGGTGGCACATGGTGGGAGTACTGGGGGTGCTAGTGGCACATGATGGGAGTACTGGGGAGGCTGATGCCATATGATGGGAGTACTGGAGGAGAAGCTATAGTACATGATGAGAATACTGCCCATCCTGTCTCTCCAGCTCCCATTATCCCCATCATGTCTCTCCAGTCCTCCAGTATCCCCATCATGTCTCTCCAGCACCACCACCAGTATCCTTCATCAGGTGTCTCCAGCCTCCCCAGTATCCCTCATCATATCTCCAGTCCCCCCAGTATCCATCAGGTGTCTCCGGCTCCCCCAGTATTGCCCATCATGTCTCTCCAGGTCCCAATATTCCTCTTTTGGCTTCTATCATGTATTTACCTGCTGCAGGAGGACTGTGCAGAAGCTACAGAGCGAGGGGGAGGAGATGCCTGCACTGCTCTGTAATGTGGGCACTGAAGGCTGTAATGGAGAGGAAGGAAGGGGGGAGCAGACATTTGATTGGCCCAGGCTGCAGCCTGTCACGGACACAGGAAATGTGACAGGTACAGCACATAGACATAGGCACATAGGGGTTCACTCAGCCTGCTGTATAGAGGATGCCGCCGGCGCTCACAGTGACATAGGGCCTGATCCAGACCTACGCTCGCAAGCGATCTTATGCTGGTCGTAAGCGTAAAATCGGCAGAAAAAACGCACTGTGCATGTGCAGAGTGACAACTTCCGGTCGTACCAAAGACCTTTTCGTAGCGGCCATTTAGGCGTCCGTATTCTTTGCGTATTTTCCGATGACGGGGCGTGTTTATATTACGAAGTTAGTACGGACGCTGGAGTTAGGGAATGTAGGCAGGGGAAGCCATTTAAATTGTACAGTATGGGCGTGCTTAGTCCGGTACGATTCGTACTGACGCCGGGAAAAGTTAGGGTAGGGTTCAGCCGACGTACGAAGGTAAAGGTAAGGGGAGTGTCCTGGGAGTGAAAGTTTTTACGCTGAAGCAGTAATACGCTCCGCTCATGCGTAGGTCTTGATCAGGCCCATAGTCACTGTCTGCAAGCACTATGTCAGCGCTGAGAAGCGTTGGTAAGTGGGGGATTAGCGCCTCTCCAGCACACTACTGAACATTTTGAATATTCCTCAACAGTACTGGGCTATGCACCAATAAGTGGGTTTTTTATTTTAATCGCACTATGGGCCTAATGCAGACTACCGGACTTATAACATATACATCCGGTGCTAGCGTTTTTTCCTACTGTGCATGCGTAGTAAATTTTTTACGTTATCTACGTAAGATTTCCTTACGCAATCTACGTAAGTAAAAGATACGAAGATAACGTAAAAAATGTACTACGCATGCGCAGTAGGAAAAACCACTAACACCGGACGTATATGTTATAAGTCCGGTAGTCTGCATACGGCACTATATTCTATCTCTTTTTTTGTTATAATATTATATTATTATGTTATGTAAAGTGCACATTTATGACATGGCAGAGCACCGCAGTACTTTTCTTTTTGTGAAGTCTGTATTTTAGTTCCTTCCATTGCACCCAGCAACTGTTACCTGGACATATTCCTGATTTGCTGGCAAATTTTTGCAGCCGGATTTTAGAGATGGATTTTAGAGATGGATTTTAGAGATTTTTTTTTTTATTATTATTTCTAGATCCAGTTTAATGTTTTGTTTTGTTTTTCTTCAGAAAGTATTATATACATACCTAAACTGTAGGCTCAGTACATTTAACATGTCCATTTCATATCTGATTATTATTAACCTTATATGTGTGAAAATCTGCAAAGTTATTTTTCCAGCCTACACCTACACATTTCACTCAAAATAGTAGTAGGCTATATCACCTCTCTGGTGAACTGTTGTTCCTTTCTCTAGCTCTGTCATTGATCTCCCTTAAAGTCCCCATGAGTCCATATTCCTTCTTTGCATTGTCGAGTTCTGTCAAGTGCAAAGAGACATTAATCAGACATATGAGCTTCCCCTTGGGGTCTTCAAGCCTTAAATTTGATTTGGAGAGCTTTGGGCCTTTTCTCCTTATGTCCTAGAAATATTTCCACTCAATTTCATTGGAACTGATCTGAAAATACTGGTGCATATGCTATTAACCCGTCAATCCTTCCACTTTTGTTTTCTTTGGACAGACTTTTAATACAAATAAACCGTTTTATAGGTATCTTCGTTAACTTTAATAATAGTCATTTTTTTCAGCGTTCAATAGTAGTCAAAATATATGAAATGAGCAAGTAACAACACGAACAAGCAAATAATGTCAGATTTTGTTAATCTCTAAAATACACAAATGTCAAACAGATTATACATCACTTCTGTTATCTCATATCTTTAAACAAAAATACAACACATAGAAATGTTTTCATATTTGTTGACATATTATATATGATACAATAATACTCTCAAAGACAATGAACATGTTTAGTTTTTCTAACAACGCAAGGTTTATGAGTTTACTTTTTTCATGTGTTCAACTTAACGACTGGGTTATAAAGAACCCTTTATTACGTTAAACCACCAAGTACATGAATCCTGATGGCAGGTCTGATGGTGCGAGCTCTAGAGCAATTTAAATAACATTTATCTTTATTACTCATGCTGCCTGCAGATGCTGTGTGAGTCTGTCCTGCCTCGTGCTGGGAACAAGTGCCTAAAACACCTAGTAATCTATTCATTTCATGCTTCATTAGCTCTTGCTGAGGATGCCTCCATTGCACCGAGATGTGAGAGCAAAAGCTGCTCTATTGGGTGGATCTTTGTGGTTCCAGGAAAATTGAGTCCAGGAAAAATGACTTCACAGGACACTTCACAAATGGTGTTAGTGAACAGGATGAAACCTATCTATCACTCCTTGAAAAACATGTACTAGCAGCATCCAGGTCATTTTCTCCTCGATTTAAATACGGTCCCCAAAGACCAACGACCTTCACCAACATTTATTGATGAAAACATGTTTAATAATATCTGCGGTTTAAACACATTTTATTGCACACTTCCATCACATTATTGTGGGCTTTATCTGTACATTGTACCTTACATAAACATAACTTTTTCCTGGTTGCTTATCACAGTTCTATAAAAATAACAGCTTGTTTGGACATGGCTTACAATCCTATATCAGGAAATTCAGGATTCATTTATTTTTGGATATAATGCAACATTATGGCTTATAGGAAGCTAAATCTATAAATCATATAACTTATTGTAGGGGGATAGTCTTGCAATAAAATGTATCTTTAGTTAGTCAATTATCAATTGCTTACTATGAATATCAGCACCTGACCTGAACTCCCCAGATGAATATAAATTGACCAGCAACTGGCCAAAATATATTCATAGGACTAAGTAAAACATAAGAGCTGGATAAAGTAGATGCATGCTTTGTAAAGGCAGTTACAAACCATGGGTTAGATCCTGAATAACGGCCAACAGGGGACTTATGCAAGTCATTTGTGTAAGTCCCCTGTCTGGGAACATGTGCGCATGCACGGGGCAGATGTTCCCAGTGCGTAAGTAATGAATTACGTCCGTTAGCACTTATGATGAAGGGGCAGACCCTTCATTTACGATGGCTCTATCCCTGCCATCTAGGTGGAGATAGCCATTTAAATGAGGGGTTTGGAACAGGGGAACCCCCGTTACAATTACATCTGCGGCCATACCATATGGCCGCAGACCTAGTCGTAATAGCTAAGGCAGGAGATTTCCTACCGTCAGCGGGCAGTGCAGGGGGCGCTACTTCCCAAAACGGGCACGTAAAGCATGCAGGGGTCTAGATCTGCCCCATGTGCTTATTTTTAGCACTCTGGTACAGTTTCTATTGCTGGTGTGAGTGCACCCTCAACATGCCATCATCTTTAGTAAGTGGATGATATGGGTGTCAGTTGCATAATACACCTGCACATGCTCATGCCAGATGTTACGAGGCGGATCTCCGTTCCATTTATTTATTTATTAACAGGTTTTTATATAGCGCTATCAGATTATGTAGAGCTTTACAATTTTAACAATCATTATAACAGGACTGGGTGGGTAAGAGGGCCCTGTCACAGGCTTACACTCTATAGGATATCAGGAATTGATACATAAGGGAAAGTGCTATATAATCACACAGCGGACCAGCCAGCTTGCATGGTAAAAGTGCTCAGTGCTCTGTATGATCCAGTCACACAGCAGTGTTAGAAACAGAAATTAGGGGAATTTTAGTATATAATGAAAGAGAACAAATTTGGTTTAAACATGAAGTGATTGTCATATAATATAGTTGTTGTAAATAATAGTTTAGAAAAATGTTATGTAGGTTGTGGAATTTGGTATGCTTGTCTGAAGAGGTGAGTTTTGAGTGAGCGTTTGAAAGTTTGGAGAGTACAGGATAGTCTTAGTGGCTGAGGAAGGTTATTCCAGAGAGTGGGTGAAGCCCGGGAAAAGTCCTGTATCCGGGAGTCAGAGCATTTGTTAAGTTTGGATGAGAGCTGTATGTTCTGTGAGGAACTAAGCGCACGAGCTGGGATATATCTTGAGATGAGTGAGGATATGTATGCAGGTGCAGTCATATTGATGGCCTTGTAGGTCAGCAAAAGGATCTTGTATTTGATTCTGTAAAATACAGGTAACCAATGTAGAGACTGACAGAGTGGAGAAGCTCTTGAAGAGCGTTTGGCAAGAAAAATCAGTCTCGCTGCTGCATGTAATATAGACTGTAGTGGGGTAATTCTATAATGTGGGAGTCCAATAAGGAAAGCGTTACAATAATCAATGCGGGAGATGATTAGTGCATGAATGAGAGTTTTTGCTGTGTCGTGTGTGAGATATTTACGTATTTTGGAAATGTTTTCATGCACAAGAAGATCTATACGTGGGAGCGTTCCATGCATTCCGCATGGCTAAATCCTGCTATGGAGGGTTTATCATTTGGGGAAGACAAAGTGGAAGCATACAGATCCGTACGGAGCACTTAAGTTAGTCTTATGGCCACAGAAAGTGACTAAAGTCCACAGAGAGAGAGGACAGACAGGGGAGTGAAGTTGTCACCTCACCTCTAATATACATAGTCAGTACATAAATTTGGCAAGTATTTATAACTTACTTACATTGTTGTTACTACAACCCACGATTTGGTCCTGCATTCTACTACAGGTCAAAATTGCTCAACTGCAAAATACAGAGATGAACAAAAACCCATGATTCAGTTGTTAAAGATAAACCTATAACGGTAACCTTTGAGTGACAGTGTGAGGATTTGCATTTCCAGGTCCACACTAATCACACATCCATGTTCTAACCACCACCTAGGGCCTACCTTAACTTTTTCAGACTCAGACTGTGTATGGAAATTGGTAACAGTGCAGAAGTTGTGATTGGTAGACTGAGGTAAGGCACGTCTGTACTGTATATTGTAATAAGAAGTCCCGGCAACCTGAGCAGAACGCAAAATCAGAACTGAAATGAGGGGAAAAATTACACTTAGGATCCATCATCATTGTTATGATAAGTCTGCCCTAAATGAGTACTTTATGATTGACTTGTTGGGACTGATCCAGAGTATGAAAGAAAGGGTACAACAGATCCAAGTGTACCGCTCAGCTAAAGCATTATGCAATGCAAGGGGTGCTAATAATTTGAATACACTTGCATGCAGGGAAATCACTTTACTTTTGCACATAAAACTTAAATACTGCATAGCCTTATGTTTAATCTGTAAATCACAGTTGGTCTAAGAAACTTCACCTCTTAATTCTGTTTTCACAGTTTAAATTTTCCTTCCCTCACATTCCAACACAGTTTACAGTAGCTCAGGTTTACACTTGCACCTATTTTGCAGCTTGGATCAGGTCTGTTTAGAAGGATTAGAAATTTGAGTTAATTTGCCATACACATAAAAAAAATTCCATGATATTTTAATATTATATTCATGCCATTTCTGTGAGAGAAAGTATTCAGTTCGCTTACTGCAGTAATTGTAATGAGGATTTATTCAATGATTCATTAGTCTTCCTCTTCCGTTATACATCTCCACCTTTCCCCTGCGTCTGTCACCCACCAGCTTTGGAGCACAACCTCTTGTCAGAAAACTTTGCTTTCACTGAAATATGCTGTTTGCTAAATCCCTTAATGCGCATTCCATTTCCATTACTGCGATGCATGGAAAATGGATTAGTAAAATAAAAGTCAATGAAAGTCACACAAGACACTCAAATGCTAATAAAGTCACAATAATTAGTGCCTGGGTATGCAATGGTTTTTTTAGTGACCCCCTCCAAATCTGAATTCTGTAAGTGGAGCACACACTCCATTTAATTTACATTAAAAGCTATTTTTGTGCAAATAAAATTTTATCCAACAGGGAATAAGAATTTGTATTTTGCCACATTATTCCATATAGTATGAAATAATATTTTCAAAACACAAATACAGATATTTATACGTAGATAATATACTTTGATATAGTAAGCATCAGTGCTCGAAGTGAGCCGGTATACAGCGTTATGCCATACCATCACTTCTGTAAGCCAGCTCTGAGTGAGAATACAGCTGCTCACAGAATTTTCAGATCCTGTGAGCGGCTGTATTTTTTACTCAGAGCAGGCTCACAGAGGTGTGTGGAAGCGGTAGCTGTGTGTAACATTGACTGAGCTGGCACAGCCGCAGCTCTGGTAATAAGACGTCAGCATGGCCTAAGGTCACGTGAGCGTCATAGATTGCAGAGCGCGCGCCGTGGAGGAGCGAACAAGAAGAGACACAGGAAAGGTAAGTTTTTTTATAGCGTTCTGTTGCAGTTTGGGTATGGGGATTTGGAATGGGGCAGTGGGAAGCCGCACAAGAAAGTGATAATAAGGATGAATGGACACCTATAAAAGTGGGAGCAATAAGGCTGGCTGGACACAGGTGGGGCAACAAAGCTGGGTGATCTCATAAAGAGGGGCTATTAGACTGGCTGGACACAGAGAGGTGGCAATAAGACGGAGCAAACTGAAGGAGGGGGACAATAAAGCTGAGTGCACACAAATAAAAGTGGGGGCTATAAGGCTGGCTGGACACAGGTGGGGCAATAAAGCTGGGTGGTCTCATAAAGAGGGGCTGTTAGACTGGCTGGACACAGAGAGAGGTTAATAAGACTGGGTAAATTGAGGGGGGTTCAATAAAGCTGAGGACACACAAATAAAAGTAGGGGCAATAAGGCTGGCTGAACACAGATGGGACAATAAAGCAGGGTGGTCACTCATAAAGAGAGGCTATTAGACTGGCTGGACACAGAGAGGGGGTAATAAGACAGGGCAAACTGAAGGAGGGGGGAAATAAAGCTGAGTGCACACAAATAAAAGTGGGGCAATAAGGCTGGCTAGACACAGGAGGGATAGTACAGATGGGTGGACACTCATAGAGAGGGGCTATAAGACTGGCTGAACATAGAGAGGGGGCAATAAGACTGTTTGGACAACAAGGAGGGGACAATAACACTGACTATTTTCAAATAAAGAGGGGGCAATAAGGCTGGCTGGGTACACATAAGAAGAGGCAATAAGGCTGACTGGACACAGAAGGAAGGGGCAATAAGGCTGATTAGAAACACAGAAAGAAGGTGCAATAAGGCTTGCTGGGCACATAAAAGGAGGGGTAATAAGGTTGGATGGACAAACAGAAGGAGGGGACAATAAGGCTGACTGGGCACAGATAAAGAGGGAGGCAATATGGCTGACTGGACACAGGAGTAGGAGCAATAAGGCTGGTTGGAAACATATAAAGAAGGAACTATAAGACTGGCTGAACACAATAAGGGGGCAATAAGACTGGACAAACAGAAGGAGGGGACAATAAGGCTAGCTGGGCAAAGAAGGAGGGGTAATGAGACTGACTGGGCATACAAAAGGAGCGGCAATAATGCTGATTGGACAAGCAGAAGGAGGGGACAATAAGGCTAACTGGACACAAGTAAATAGGGGGACAATAAGGCTGGTTGTACACAAAAGGAGGAGCAATAAGGATGGGTGGACACAGGTGGGGCAACAAAGCTGGGTGATCTCATAAAGAGGGGCTATTAGACTGGCTGGACACAGAGAGGTGGCAATAAGACGGAGCAAACTGAAGGAGGGGGACAATAAAGCTGAGTGCACACAAATAAAAGTGGGGGCTATAAGGCTGGCTGGACACAGGTGGGGCAATAAAGCTGGGTGGTCTCATAAAGAGGGGCTGTTAGACTGGCTGGACACAGAGAGAGGTTAATAAGACTGGGTAAATTGAGGGGGGTTCAATAAAGCTG
Organism: Limnodynastes dumerilii; assembly: GCA_011038615.1. Taxonomy (NCBI): domain Eukaryota; kingdom Metazoa; phylum Chordata; class Amphibia; order Anura; family Limnodynastidae; genus Limnodynastes; species Limnodynastes dumerilii. The sequence goes on along the minus strand of WWET01001890.1, from coordinate 82,363 downwards.
AGGACACACAAATAAAAGTAGGGGCAATAAGGCTGGCTGAACAGAAAGGGGGCAATAAGACTGGCTGGGCACACAAAAGGAGGGGCAATAATGCTGTTTGGACAAACAGAAGGAAGGGATGATAAGGCTAACTGGACACAAGTAAAAGGGGGGCAATAAGGCTGACTGGACACAGAAGGAGGGGCAATAAGGCTGGGTGGACACTCATAAAGAAGGGGCTATAAGACTGGCTGGACAAAGAGGGGGCAATAAGACTGGCTGGACACAAAGAAGGAAGGGACAATAAGCATGGTTGGACACAAAGAAAGAAGGTACAATAAGGCTGGCTGGGCACACAAAATTTCCAAACCCCCACTTCTAAATTTCCACTTTGAGCACTGGTAAGCATCCAGTGGAAGTTGTTGTAATATGTTAGAAAGAGATTTTTTTGTGTACGCACGGACTAGATCCGTAGATCCGTAAGAGCGATTCAAAGATGCTACAAAATGACGTTAACCACACCTCCAGTCTCAGGACTACCATGTATGGACAGTTCTCTAGGTGCAAGGATTTAAGTGCGAATGTGTTTCCTTATTGTGAATCACACGGAGGCCATCTAGGTACTTTAAGTCAATCAGAATTCACTTAACCGCAACTAAACACAAATGTTGATTAACAACTCAAAACTTTGTATTTCTCTCTACACTATTATCTTATATAATAATGACATAATAATAATTATATAATAATGACATTGTAAGTTTAACCATTAATGTGCCTTGGAGAGCTACCAGTGTAATGTATGCTATTTTTCAAACAATAATTTAAAAAATTCATTGTAATCAACTTTTTATATAAGACATTATTTTAATGTTTTATTAAATTATTATTTTTTTCAAAAAATTACAAACATTTAAATGAATGAAAATAGAAATGTTTTTTATACTGTTATAGGTCTAATGGCATTAAGAACATATATATACAAGACGCAAGTTCTTCTCTGGTGCTCGGAGGCGAGGGGGCGGGGTGCGGCACTGGCGTGACGTCTGTTGTAATGGCGTTATGATGTTGCGCAGTGCAATCCTGAGAAGAGGTAAGTAAAATCTATTTAATGGAGCCCACAGCCAGTAATAGCTAAATTACTGGTTTGGGCCCGTTACCGGAGCCTTCAAAAGGTAAGTGCAGCACATGTCACTGCAAAGGAGGACAGTGGAAGTACCCAGCCTCAGGGTAGCCCCTGGAGCTCAGTGCTTCCATTGCCTCCGGTACCTTCACCACTGGTTTCTTGCCTCTAGCCACGCATGCAGGATTCATTTCGTGTCAATTCATGAATCAGTCCTAAATCAGCAATCCGTGTGTGTAAATCAGTCGGCCATGGTTTCCGTGCATATGTTTTAGTTCTGGGCATGTGCAGTATATCTGCTCCTATAAATGCACACAATGATTCTGCACTTACTTTAGTGTGAATCGTGCCCAGTAATGCCTATAAAGAATAGAATATTTAATACTTACTATCGTTTTCTTCTTCTGTATGGTGCTGGAAAGGTCTTTTGTAATCATGGAGAGCTTGTTTAAAAAAATAAAGAATTAGTGACGCAGGACAGGTCTTGCTAGTCAAACAGCAAATCGCAAATGACAGAAGAGTCATCTGCCTTCTCTGTTTAAAAGCACTGATTTTCTCAAGCTAATAAATAGAGGAGGCAGATGACTCATCTTGTATTACAATTGCATTCAGCATGCAGTACAGGCCACAGCGAGATGGATAACAGGGCATGCTAAACAGTGTTGTTTCACACTTGCCAGCATGCCCTGCTAGCTATGAGCATGCTAGCACATGCTGACACTCCTAATGTTTTAGTGCAGATATTATTTTTAGATAGTTGACCAAAAAATTTGTATTTTTTAAAAAATATACACGTATGGCAGTTTGTTAATGGCAAAACCGCTGGTCTTTTTAGTAAAAAGCCTAAGGGTGTTGAACTGTACAAATGCCATACATCGCCGGCGGTTTTAAAGATACCCATGAAACCGCAGAAAGGTGTAAGCTTTCTAGTTTTCATTGCCTGATTTTCTAAGCAATGATTTTGCAAGAATCTAGGATTTGTTACTGGGGTTTTCATTACCATTTCCCATTTTTCCACAGGTAACCTCATCTGAGTGGGCCTAGAATAGCACATATCAGGCCTAATTTATTAAGCGCGGGGTATGGAAAAGTGAAGATGTTGCCCATAGCAACCAAACAGATTCCAGCTGACATTCTCCAGTATGTAATAGGAAGGTGAGAGCTAGAATCTGCTTGGTTGTTATGGGCAACATCTCCACTTTTGCAACCCCGCAGCTTAGTAAATCTGGCCCATCACCTGTGCAGTTGTAAAGTAACCACATCTGAGTGGGCCTAGAATAACACATATCACCAGTGCAGTTGTAAAGTATTCTAGTTTTTCTTTTATATTTACCTTACAGTAATTTCTGTGCTTCAGATTAACATTGTTGCATATTATTGTTTATTGTATTTGTTATTTTGTATAATTTCTTTGGAAAAGGTTTAATAGAATATATTTTTTTCTCTTGTTTGATAACTGGTCAGCTGTGCTAATTGCTTTGGCTGTGTAATTGATTAGTTCACTGTCTGTTATTTAAAGGGGATATAGTTTAATCCTGCATAAAGTGTAACCTGTTTGGTTTTCACTGCCTGATTTACTACAGCCTGATTTTTGCATCTAGGAGTTGCTACTGGAGTTAGAATTGGATTAGCTCTGGATTTGGGCCCATTTAAATTATTTGTGTAAATTGTTATCATAGTGAAGTTTGCTGATTTTAAGTGGGGAAAAAATCCTTCTGCTATGTCTGGTCTTGTGCACTGCAGTGGTTGTGATGCTTTTGTTTTGAAATAATTTGGAAACTCAGGTGTTTTTTTGTCTTTTTTGCAGGTTTTAATGAGACAGAGGGACAATTTATGTAGTGTACTGTTTGCGGGTCACACTGTGGTTGTGGCAGCATGCCGTTAACCCTTTGCATGCTGCCCCTTAGGGTACTAGAAGTCACAGCATGCCCTGGAATACAAAGGCATGCTGTGACTTAAAGTACTAGGTGGCACAGCATTCTAAGGGTTAATTGGCAGCCGTGGCAGAGGGTGAGTGCCGATTTCAATGAAATCAACAATCACCCCCACCTCTTTTATCTAAATCCTTCTGCTATGTCTGGTCTTGTGCACTGCAGTGGTTGTGATGCTTTTGTTTTGAAATAATTTGGAAACTCAGGTGTTTTTTTGTCTTTTTTTGCAGGTTTTAATGAGACAGAGGGACAATGTATGTAGGTCACACTGTATGTAGGTCACAAATGTATGTGTTTGCGGGTCACACTGTGGTTGTGGCAGCATGCCATTAACCCTTTGCATGCTGCCACTTAGGGTACTAGAAGTCACAGCATGCCCTGGAATACCAAGGCATGCTGTGACTTAAAGTACTAGGTGGCACAGCATGCTAAGGGTTAATTGGTAGCCGTGGCAGAGGGTGAGTGCCGATTTCAATGAAATCAACAATCACCCCCACCTCTTTTATCTGTGGCGATTTTCACTCCCATTCTACAGAAAGTTTACAACTTGCACCTTAGTAAATCTGAGATTTGTATCTCATGAATGGGAAAAATAGCCACAGATAGCTCAACAACAGCGATAAAAAAAAAAAAACCTATCTCTGACGATTTGATAGCAAAAATCTCCTTTAGTAAATCTGATATTTCAAAATCGCCACTAAAAATAGCAAACAGTGGTGATTTTGACAGCAACTGGGTAAGCCAGCACAAGACTGCTTTTCTCTGATGAAGGTTACGAAACACATGTTGGAAAAGGTGGAGGAACCCCTGTGCACCCGGACTCCCGATCACCAGTATGCATCTTGTGGTCTCCAATCATTAGAGGATTAGACCTGGAAAGGGGGAAGCATGGTCGTTAGACTGCTAGAAATACAAGAGTGACAGAATTGTTTGTAGCTTTAGGGTGCTGCCGTATATTGTTACATGTAAGCGGCACATTTGACTGTTCCACAAGACGAGGGATTGAAACCTTATGTGTGAGCTCAGCTGATGATGGGGAACTGATGTTCCACATGATGGTGAACTGATGCCTCCTGTACCTGCCTGACTGCTGGTACAACAGGGATCGTGGCTGAATATAAGCATTCTCTTTATTCTCCCCTCTTTCTTTCCTTTCAGAATCTATATTATATAGCGAAAGTTGTGACTGCAGCAATTATTGGATGTCTGATAGGAGATCAGTTTGGATGTACAAATATTCTTCCCATAGTTGTTGGTATAACACCTGAATTTATCAGTATGCATATATTAATTGGTTAGGGCAAAATACATTAAGGCTTCCCATATATTAAAGCCCTGAATTTGGCCTAGGTATTCTAACCTATAGAGTGCTGGTGTAATGATATATTATGAAATTTGCTTCATCATTATTTTATTGGACTATTTAAAGAGATGTAATATATAGGTTATAATATATAGGTTCTTATACCTCTGTTTGTTGCATGTGTGGCTGTGCATCTAAAAAGGTTTATCTCGTTTTTTTTGAATTATGTTCATAGCCAATAAGCTCTTTTTTCTTGTATTTAATGTAAACCTTGGGGTACCACCCACAATTTGAATATATTTGAGAACTTATATTAGACCCGTGAATTTTCCCTTTTTTTAGTTTTGCAGTTCTGTTGAGAAAAACTGCAGTCATTCACCTTAATGGTCATGACCTTCCCTTAATTTGTGGTTGGTATAAAGGAAATTTGTGCAAAGTCAAAATGGGCCATGGGATTGTTATTGTTAGTGACTGTCACTGGATATAGTTTATGTAGTTTATCACCTCTTTTTGACAATGTTTTTCTCTTTTTATTTTACTTAAATACATGTGTAGATTATAATTTTTAAGTCAGAAAAGGGGAGATGAAATGTTAGGTGAAAAATAAATGTAAAAAAATATGCAGCTGTAACACACAATGTAAGCATAAATTTAGTTATATACAGTCTGATCCAGCATCAATGCAATGGAAAATGATGCCTAAGTGATGCTTTCAGGTTTGTAATGTCATCTATTTAAAACTTTTATTGTTTCCTTCATAGCTGTTCTTTTCTAAATATAGGTAAGAGAAAAGGGCATTATAAAATCTTTGCTTTTTACTCTACCAGGATGACCATGTGCTTGCCATCCGTTAAAAATATATTAACTGAAAAGCCTTGAGAGTGATGAAAAATCCATGCTTTCCCTGTAGCTGTGTGTGAGAGTAATTTCCACCCACCGTGACTCTCCGCAGAAAGAATTCTTGACAGATCAGCAGACGGCAGGGAAAATTAATTTGGGCTCTATTTAACGGGAACGAACAAGCAGATGTTTGTGTTGACATAGCTATTTGTTTTCAGGTTGTGTTATAATTGTACGTCACTCTATTCTGTAAGCTCTGTACATTGCACCATTGATTTTAACCTCTTCTTAGTGGCCAGTTGTGATCCCCAGGTAATAAACAGTCGGTAATCGGATATGATCTGTAAATTAAGGGTATTTTGTTGTCATTGATGGTTATTTATGTAATAATCCGTTTTTTCAAAGGTGTAAATCATCACTGTAGTTCCCAGGTAAAACATGTAGTAGGCTGCACATTTAAGCAACACTTCTACCATTCCCTCATAAATTGCTTCAAAAAGTCATGTTTACTTACACTACTGTGGGACTTAATAATACAGAGTGCTATATATATATATTGCTAAGGAGAAACAGAACCATAAGATAACGACTCAGTTATGCAGGGGGCGGAGTCTAGAGAGTCAGACCCCTCTGGGGGCTCCCAACCAGCAGGGGATCCATCAGAGATGGGGGTATTGATTTGTGCCACATAGTCTATCCAGGAAAACCACTTAATTAAAGGAGAGGTAGCTGTAGCTGAATATGGGGTGTCAAGGGTTTCCATGTTATAATTAAAGTTTATTTTAGCCACTACCTTTGTTACAGAGGGTGCAGACGTAGATCTCCATGCTTGACCGATTGCAGCTTTTGCCACCAGTAGTATATGGCCTAAAACATACCATTTGTGTTTTGAAAGCGTGGGAGGGTAGAGATGTAGCAGGGAGGCCTCTGGGGTGAGACTAATATCCACTTTACACACTGTGGTAGCTAATTGGGAGATTTGAGACCAGAATGGCTGGATATGAGGGCAAGTCCAGAAGATGTCACCCTCTGCTCCACACTGCCTCCAGCAATATCTAGACTGGTAGGGCCAAATCTTATGCATACGTTAAGGGGTGAAGTCAATTCAGTAAATGAGTTTTATCTGTCTCTCGTGTGAGCCATACAATTAGAAAATGTAAAAGCCTGGGAATGAATCAAATCCCATTGATTTGGAGTAAATTCTGTATTTAAGTCTTGTTCCCAAGCCAATTGAGACTTACGTTTAGTCCCAGCTGAGTCAGGGGCAAGTATACCATACCAGAAAGTAATCATCCTCCGAGAGGGAGAAGACAATAGTCGGGTTAGAAAAGGACGGAGAGGAAATGGGGGTCCTCGTTTCCTAATACTCTCACACCAGTGCGTTAATTGGAGATTTTTAAACTGGTCTGTGTTTGGGAGGGAGACTTTGGCTTGTATCTGATTGAACAGGTGCAGAGATAAGCCCTGAAGAATCTGTTGAAGCGTGTGAATACCTATAATAATACAAATTTTTTGATTAATATGCGGATTAAATTTAGAGAGGGCATTAAACGAGATATTGCTGGCTGGCAGAGGAAAAAGTCTATTAGCGACAATACTACTATCCCAGACTAACTTATCTTTTTTAATTGTAAGAATTCATTGACACAGCATGTGCCCTGGTGACTAGCACATGTACTTATTGCATATATAGCACTACAGAGGTTTTATTCTGTCATTTGATGGCAAATATTAGATAGGTGACTTGGCTTATAAAAATGACTCATTAGTTACATTACTGTTGCTCCTCTTTTATTCATTGCTTTCAGTAAAGTCAAGCAAAAAGACACAAGGTGAGACTTGGTTAAACAATAAAATGCTGGAGATTTCCAGCATAGGCCACCTGTGCCTTGGTGAATTAAGTCAAATCTGCAGACTCCCTGTTGGCTGTATGACAGAAAAGGAGCATCTCATTGAGAGAGAAAAAGATATTGGCCTAGGCTGTCAGTCTTTGAAATATGCAAAAAGCATATAATAAAACTAAAGGAGGTAAAGAATTGGAGGGCAAACGGGGTCCATGGGAGGGAATTTAATCCTGCAGTGTGTGGTGGAATTTGCATAGATCTAGGAGGAAGAAGGTTGGCAGGGACCTTATTACTGCAGATTTACATTATAAGAGTTTATTTGACTCCTAAAGGGCCTGAACTTCAAGTAAAAGGAATTCATTAGAACAGATCCTTCATGCTTGGTAATTCCCTGGCTGGATGCATTAACCAAAAAGTGTTCTCCATGCACAAGGAACACTGAGTTAACTCCTTTCCTGTTGCAGAATAACCTTTATCTAGTCCCCCAATTTGTCATGAGACAGAAGAATGACAAAATGTGGCAGCTCACTTTATAGACGCCTTAAGCACTATTTTTTTTACTTAGAAATTTGCAATATTGTGTTCTATTTTATATTTTAATTCCCCTCAAGTATACCTCCTGTACAGGTGAATTGGAGCATTCACAAAATGTAAAGCAAGTATATATAGCCTATAAAATAAGTAAAATGTTAAATAAGTTTGTAAAAACTGCTAAAAGGCATACTTTTCTTTAAATAAAATAGTAAAGTGTTGTGACAAAAGTCTGACAGTCAACTTTTAGCCTGAGGGGCAAATACAAGCAAGTAGCCTCACATGTTCGTCCTCCCCTCCCTGCACAAACACACACACACATACTACCATCGGGCCATATTTACACATACGTTTTTGTGGCAGATTGCGTGCGTATCTTTAGGAGCGGATTAACTGCGCATGCATAGCAACTTTTTCCATGCAAATCACGTAGTATTTATGCACGGAATTACTTTTGGCACAGACTTGTGAATCGCACCTCTCTCTCTTTCTCTCAAACATACACTCCACATGCTTTTATAGAATGGTTGTCAGCACTCTGATTGGTGGATAGCTCCAACCATCTACCAATAAGCATGCTGACAACCATTCACTTACTAATAAAAATGGGGAGTGTACCACATTAAAAGCGCTATAATTCCCTGCTGCAGCACTAAAACATCAAGGAGTCCAAATCTTTAGCTAAAACATAACAGAAAACAGGGAGATGATAAGTAAAGCACAGGGAATGTGTGCAAAACAGCAAATAGAAACAATATATAATATATAAGCAATATAATATGTATAAACATGTAAACCAATGAATACACTGACTATTCAGCAGCGGCACACAGGGAAAGGCAGTCCCATATAGAGTTCATGCAGATCGAGGATATGGCAGGCTTTGACAAAAAATCCCTCTGGGCCCAGGGCTCTGTATTGTTTTAATATGTTTTAATATGTGATTATTATTTTTATCTGAACCCAATAAAAGTTTGTTTAAGACTTTTGTCTAATACTTTTATTATTTAGGACACATCTACCTATTTATCCCTCCATTATATTCATAAGGGTTGCTAAATGGATTATTAGGACTACCATTATACGTATGCCATATATATATATAGTTTTTGCCTCCTGTTTAATAATACAATTTTTTCTATTTCCATTTCCATTCCCATCTTTGGAGTTTTACTGATCCTTGGATTTTCAGTCCAAGCCTGCCATTTCCTCCATCTGCATGAACTCTATATGAGACTGCCTTTCCATGTGTGCCGCTGCTGAATAGTCAGTATATTCATTGGTATACATGTTTATACATTATATATTGCTTATATATTATACATTGTTTCTATTTGCTGTTTTGCACACATTCCCAGCACTTTACTTATCATCTCCCTGTTTTCAACCATTCACTCACTGTCTAGTTACTGCCTGGGAGACTGGTAGAGAATGCTGCCAAACACTTTAAGCAGTGAACAGCGTTAAAATGATCCAGAGGCCTAGCTCATTCTGGTTGTGACCCAGAGTTTGGCTCATAAAAAAAAAGCACATGCTAAACATGATGAACATATTGGCCTTGAACAAGAATGTGACATATACCCAATTTGCATACTTTCTCACCAGTCAGGTGAGATATTTCCCATCATGTGTCTCCAGTCTCCCCAGTGTTCCCTATTCATGTTATTCCAGCTCCCAGTGTCCCTTATCATATGTCTCCAGCCTTCCAGTATTTTCATCATGTCTCTCCAGCCTCCCAGTATTTCACATCATGTCTCCATGTCTCCACCTCCAGCCAGGGGTGTAGGAACAAACATTTTCATGGGGGGCCAAAAGGCCAAGGACTACTATAGGGCCTGGAGCCCCTTTTCTCGTGTTTTGCATGTCATTTTTGACAGTTGTGACAGTGACTGTAGATATGTAAAGACTCCTATGTTAATTTTTGTCAGTGATTCTGGGGTTGGCCAACCCCAGTTTATTTTACTATTAACATTTATTTATACATTATGGTATGTGCTGTAAATTTAAATTGCTATATCTCATGTTTGTTACTGGACGCACTGCATGAAATTCAAGGTAAAGTAAAGTGAATAGTTTTTCATCAATACAAGTTGTTTTTTAAATGTTTATGAACGGAACACTTAGCATTTGTTTAATCAATCAATCAATCAATCAATCAATCAATCAATCTGTATACTAAGGCTATATTAAAGAACATTTGGTAGTTATAACAATCTATATTTCAAAAAAATTCAGAAAGTAGCATAAAAGATCTACTGCTACACTGGGGGGGTTACTATGGGAGCCATGACTCTCTACGACAATTAAGGCAATCATTGTCTATCCTACGATCTGGCAACAATGAGACTGCTGCTATCGTTTTAAATCCACAGGCCACAATTATTCATTTTCTCTGTTGCAATGTCGTTCAACTTATAAGAACTGTCAATGAGAAGTAGCGCTTCCCAGTCTCCTGTGTCTGCTTATTCTTACTGCAAATTGTGATAGCAAAATGATTGGGGATTCTAAGAAAGAAAGAAAAAAGCGTTTGCAAGTAGAAAATGTACAGAACAAACATGAAGACAACTTTATTTTTGGTAATCAGAAGTGACAACAGTTGATGAGTTCAAATAAAGCTTTTATCGCTTCAGCCCCATTTTCGCTCCTCATTCACCTTTGTGCAGAAATTCATGGGGGGGGGGCAAAACACAGTCTTGCCCCCCCCATGTGGGTTAGGTGTGGAAAGATAACTCTAATATCTTAATATGAATGTTTGGAACCTGATCCAGTGTTTTATGCATAGGGCAGAAGTTCGGGGGGGGGGGGGGCAAAACACAGTATTCCCCCCCCCCCAACAAAAATCATGGGGAGGGGGGAGCCGACTGCCCCCCCCCCCGGTTCCTACACCTCTGTGAGTGGACTATTTAAACCCTGAGCACTGTTCAAACAGTGCCAGAACAACTTGGGATCTTTGCATGTTATCTGGCTCCACTGGTTCACTATTGGAATCCTCCAGTGTACCATCCTGCTGTATCCTGTCTCTTGCTTCTAGACTGCAATCACCTTGGATTTCTATTTGCAGCACCTGCTGCCTCTGGCCTTCATGCTTTAAAACCGCGTGTACGCAATCTATGTTGCAAGAAGTAATGTAGATTACGTTCCAAAATTACTGCGCATGAGCAGTAGCACTTTTCGCAGAACTCCGGCCTCAATTGCAATGCGGCCGGAGCTCTGAATCCGGCCCACTATGTGTGTCAATTGCTCCAAGTACTGTCTCTAGACCAATCTGCAATAGCTCTGTGTCTCAACTGCTTTCAGTCCAGTGCAGTCCAGTCAGCAATTGCTCCATGACTCAATTGCTTTAGTCCTGTCCTTTGTCGGTCATTGCTTAGTCCATGAGCAGAGCCTACTTGAAATCACCAAGTTTCTGTTACAGACCTGACCAATCTACATATCATAAGGAACCATTCCATGACATGATATCATAGTAGCGACCACTTAACTGTACCATTTTATATTTTATTTCTTGCCTATAAACAAAATTAAAACACTTACAGCATATGAAAGAGGAATTATTAAAATCAGTCAGATAAAAGAGACAATGAATTTTAGCTGCATTTATATTTTCACATTTATTAATTATTCTTGCCGCTAATAAATTCAAAATTTTATCTATGTGATTTATGTTAATTCATTCGGGATCTTATAAATTGGTGAATTTGACTTAGCAGTACTTTGAATTAGTTAGCTAGCATAGTGTGTGCTAACACACACACACACACACACACACCCCCTCTTCTAAATGTCTGATATGTTTTGTTCATTGCTATGAAAAAGTTCTCTACCACAAATGTAAGAATATGATATTTATGTGTCCTGTATATTATATGGTTTTTTGTCTCCTTCGAATGAGCAGATGTCAATCTTACATTTATGTGTTCAATCTGTGTAGCACCTGGCTTATACACAGAAAACAAATCCATTCTCTACATATATTCAAAAGAAATAAAAACATTCTACAGGGTTATTTTATAGCTAAGAAAACAAAATAGAGATAAAGTACACTGAGGAAGTCAATGAGAGTGTTAAAGCTCTAGTACAACATTTGACAATAAAATATATTATGTTAATAATCCCATGTTGCAAAATAGACTATAGAGTTTTGGCATATTCATATGTCATAGGGGTTTCAATGATGTGTTATGAGTTTCTAAACACCTTACAATGTATCTACTGGTATTTTACATGCATATTTACTAAATATATATCACATCATTACAGCATAAAGAGAAGTACAATATAATGGAATATGTTTTGCTCTTGAAGAACACAGTGACCTAAATATATGTGAAAGACAAAGACCACATTTGTTTGAGGCTTTGCAGCACACAGAATTATCTCTAAATGGGTGGTATGAGAAGTCGTCAGTAACTATCACATTTTATATTCCCGTGAGAAGATTAGATATTGATTGTGTCATTATATACATGTGTCTTAATGGCATAGTGTCATCCATGACCCAGAAGCTGTGACATCTTTTAGCTACTTTATAAAATTAGAATTATTTTTCAATCTGTTTTAGCTGTCATTCCATTGCCCAAAGGCCTATGGTATGTCAGAGATACATGTTCTGGGTTTCACACACATCAATTTTTTTATGGGTAAATAAATAAACAAACAAACAAACCATGTCCATTATTTGTTTGTCATTTAATGAATTATATCATTCAATAACTACTTACAGGCATGTGCTTTTTAACAACTCAAAAGTGTGAACAGTTTTTTTTTATTACATATAGAAACAACAGTAGTGAAAGATGAAAACATGGGTGGAATGAAGATGAAATTACACATAAGAAGTCTTTGTTAGTTATTATTCATATGGTAGTATTTAGTCCTCTAATAGGAGTTACTAACTAGTGTGTGAATAGGATGTGAGTCATACGTAATAGTATATCTGTCCATTCATTTTAAAAATAAGCTTCATTATATGAAATACCCAAATCACGTGGCTAGGCTCATAACAGAGCCATATGCATTAGTTTTCTAAAGATAGAAGTTAATACAGATATTAGAGGGGTTTTAAATAGCCCTGATCTTCTCAAGTGTAAAAATACTAACCAGATAACTACTCTACCAAAAAAATAAAAAAGTAATTTACATTTTTCCATATTTATGACAAATTGAATTTCCACCTTGAAAAGAGTTTATTTTCACTTTAAAATGTATCATACTTTAGCAGTCAGTGAGGCAGTAATGATTACTGTGGTCCTGGAGGTTTTTGACTTCTCTCTCTGGAGAAATCAATTTATAATAGATAATCCTTGCTCAGGAATGCTACATTAAAATGTACACCGTGAGATTTCCAGCTTGGAGAATATGGAAATGGAATGCTTAGATGCTAGGCAGATCTGAGATGTCAGTACCGTTATCTTGTCTTATTAAAATGGGAGCATAAAGCAATAAGGCACCTTTTCTGTCCAACTGAATGAATGATGCTTATGGAGAATCAGCTATTAAAAACTCTTAAACAGACATTTTACTGAATATCTAATAAATGCTAGCTAACATAACATTCCCCATTACCTTGTGTGCGGTTTTCTTCTTCATATAGGCTGCCTAAGCTCACCTGGTCATTAATTATCATGATGCTATGAAGTACAACCCAGAAACAAATGTTTCTCCATTTGTAGACCTTAATGGGGTTTACTTTACTTCCCCACCATTGTAATATCTCTACTCTCCAAGGCAACCAACCTTGGTTTCATGGATAAATACAGTTAGATAAATGTACCAAAATGTAGAGCCATACCTGTTTTTATTGCAAAGTAGTTAATTTACACTATTTATATACGTATATACTGAGAAAGTTGACATTTGGAATGTTGTTAAAAAGTAAAGACTATGAAAAAAGCTACAACATTGTAGAATTCAGGTGGTGCAAACTTTTTACATTGTGTTTTAAGTTGAAGGGGGGGGGGTTTGGGGATTTAGGACCAGTTGGCCCCCAGAACTTTTTCAGAAACTTATGGGTTTAAGAAATAAATTGGTGCACTGCTCTTTCTCCAAATAATTCACCTGCCCTAAAGGTGTATCACCTGACTGCTTCCAGAACCTATAGATATGCTAAATGATACAACTGTGATTTCAGTATATTATGGCATCTTGGAGAACACATGCTGGATCCTGTTTAAAGCTTTATATTTTGCTTTGTCTTCTTTAGAATAAAGGATGCATGCTGTTCTTCAGCATGTGCTAAGGCTCTAACTCCCAGATCCTTAGACACCCAGCTTTCAATGCAAATTACATAGTGAAATTAATGTAATGAAGTTTAACAGAACACACAGTTTCACATCCTTCATAAGAAGCAATCATTCTTTCACTGAACGACTTCATATCATTAATCCCAGAATATTCTGTAGTCTGGTTTTCAGGATGATTATTATGTCAACTAATTATGGTTGTTTTATAACTGTCACTAGCTGTAGGCGTCTATTAACTCATTGGCTATGCCTCCAAGGACATTTACTATAGTGTGTAAATGTGTATGCAACTATACCCTAATCCCTAATCTTAATGTTCTTTGAAGCAAACATATATTCTTGCCTTCAACCTTTGCTACTAGACATGTTATTCAAAATCAACTGTGAAGACATAAGATTTATTTAATTATGCTGATGTTAAAATAATTCTTAAATCTGGGTTAAGTAAAACTATTTCTCATCACCTTCAATTATGTCACATATGCCAAGTAAATGATTCCAATTGAAATTGAAATTATGCAATACTTTGATGAGATTATAACACAAAAAATTAAAACATTAAATGAAGACAGCTAATCTTTCAGTCATTGGGAATATATGATAACTCATATAATAATTACCAAACATTTTAATTTTAATTTAGAGTCCTAAAAAATCACGTTAGCAATTCACAAGTAACCTTAATAAAATAGTTACAAATAATGAAAATATCCCAGATGTTATTTTGAGAACATACCGGTATGTGTTTTTTATTTTATTTATGCAGGATTTTAGGACATGGCAGCAGAGCTTGTACACCATTGCCACTCTTAGCCCATTCTTAGTGTTCCATTTCAAACAAGGCTAGATCTCTGTGTAAACATTATTAATTTGTTAACTACCTGTACTTCTAAGCAATGACAGTTCGCTATAATGGGAGCAAGTGGCCAGTGATTTACGATGACTTGCTAAATGCCACAAGGACAGCTCAAATGTCAAAGAAAACTGCAATTTAATTTTGTATATCTCATTCCCTTTTGTAATTATCAATTATTAGCATTAAATCCATACTGTTGTCATTAAATATAGTGTGGGTCTTCTCCAACACATAGTACAATATTTGGGCTATTACTAAAATTTACTTTTTTTTATTTAATTTCTAAAATATACCAGTCAATCTCTTCTGCTCCCCACTCCATTATAACACCATAATGCAACGTTTTGCCTGGAACTGAACTCTTGACCTGCATGATTAAGACTGACCACTGAGCTGAGTACACACTTGTCCAATCCTCTTCAGATACAACTCCTGACCAAGGTCACAGATATAATACCCAATCTATAATACACACTTGTCAAATTTTACAGCAGACCTCCGACCTGCATCTGCTGAAAGGATCCTGTGACCGTACTCACTCTTCTAATCTTTACCACCTGTGCTCACCCACTAAATAGGCACTGCATAATGTCAGGATAAGAATTGGATAGGCCAATCGCATACATAGCTGTAGATTGGTGGGGTAACTGGCAGTCGGAATACCTGATTTTTAAACAGGTGTAGAAATCAATTGACAGGGGCCAGATTTACTAAGGGGCTCTTTAAATTGCCTCTGCAAATCGCCTGACATCGCCTGTGTTGAGGGGCGACTTTGAGAATTAAATCTCAGCATCTACTAAAAGGCGATTTTGCATGTCGATTTTGAAACTCTGACGATGTGTTTACCAGAGATTTAAATCCCTGGAGATGGCAGCGATTTAAATCTCCGGAGATGGAGGCAATTTTTTTCACTGTTATGTTAAGTATAGGGTTTTTGTTTTTTTTTATTAAAAATAGCTGGAGTTTGACTTGAACTCGTGAGACTTCACACACAGGACACTATTTAAAT
Source organism: Limnodynastes dumerilii (assembly GCA_011038615.1). Lineage (NCBI taxonomy): Eukaryota > Metazoa > Chordata > Amphibia > Anura > Limnodynastidae > Limnodynastes > Limnodynastes dumerilii. The sequence goes on along the minus strand of WWET01001890.1, from coordinate 66,705 downwards.
GCTATTTGTATTAATGTAATGTTATCTATGGGAAAATGCTTGTTTCACTGTAAATAGCTTTAAAGCAAATTGAGAGTTGTCATTGGAATCTGTAAATAAAAATGTTGTGTATGGTAGATAAAAAAATATATATCATTCTACTATTATATAGTTTCATTTATCTGGGATACTGTATCTGTAACTCAATAGCTGCTCTAGCTGTGTTATTCAATGCATCTACCTGACTATGAAATCTTTGTATGAATATGCATATGCTCCGTTTATGCTAGTGTATCCATGTCTATGTAGGTATATGTGCAGTCTTATACATACTGTAACACACCTACTGTATTTATGCTCATCATGGTTACATTTCTCTTTCCTTGATGTTGCCTTTATTAAAGCTAAACTGCCCATTAAATATCCACTATGCATATGCATCACACAAAAAGCCATAGCTTTTGTTTGAGTCTAAACAAGCAGCTGAAATTCATTTACACCTTACTTTTATACGCTGACACATGATTACATGACCATTTGCCAGCGATTTTAGCAAAGTCTCCACTGACCCCCCCTGAGAATTATCTCGGGAAACTTTAAGCCCTAACACCAGCGATTTTGAAAGTTTCCCCTTAGTAATAGGATGCACGGATGTGCATCCTTGAATAGCCCGTAGTCAAATGAGCATGTGCGATTCCGCATCGCACATGCTCGTAACTCTGAATCAGCCCCTAAGTCTCCACTCATCTCCGGACAGTTTGTGGAGATTTTGCTTTAGTAAATCCGGAGACTTGCAAATCGCTGGTAAACTACTGCAATCTCCAGCGATTTACTCAAATCGACCTTAGTAAATGAGGCCCCAGGATTGGTTGGAGGTCAGATAGGATGCAGATTGGATAAGTATGAAACCAGTTTAAACCTCCCTGTTCCCTTTTGAATTTTTATTGTTCTGTTAAATAATCTTTATCAATGGGCAAAATAAGTCAAAATAATAAATGAATAGCTGCAGTATTGGGGGTTTGTGCATTCCCCCCAAACGGAGCAACAGAAGGTTCTTAAAACGACTTAACTGGAATACAGTATTAAAAAAATTATTTTAAAAGGTGTTGGCAATAATCACAAAATATAATATGTTTTATTGAACACCCAAAAATATTTAAGAGTGGACTTAAAATCAAACAATTGCAGCTTAACTACAGTTATCAATATATACATATCTGTGAATTATACTTGCCATCCAGTAGAGGTAGATCTAAGCAAGGAGACTTTACATGTATTCCTGTTGTCCGTGATCGATCTCCATCAATTACCCGTTCCTTGGACCGGACTAATGTAAATATTAAATATATTTTGATGTTCAATAAAATAAAAATTACCGGTGCCTACCTTTCATTATTGTCAACACTAACATTTTTTTTTTGTATTTTTATAATTTTTTCTGTGCTGTATTCCATTTGAGTTTATGCTCTGTGTTTTGGGCTCTTTGATACAAGTTCAACTGTAAGTAAATTAAATTTTCTGGGATGTTCCTTTCTGCCAACTGGTTATAAGTTGGTTATAAGTTTTTGCCTCTGTGTCTTATACCCGCAGTTTTTACTGGAATCTCTAATAACTAAGCTTGAAAAAATTAATCCCTAAGCTTAAAATATTTTAGAAGTTAATTCTCGTTAAGACTTTGTTTAGATTTCTTAACATCTGTAATTTAATAGCAGTTTTCTGATCATTTAACATAATTTTTCTTTATATTGAGTTTTTTTTAACAAGATTCTAAATCTAATTTGATTCAGCTTTACAAAAGTTATGTAGTTTATTAAAATTTCCCCATAATTCAGTCTCACTGCATGCTAAAATGTAGCAACGCTTCTGGAAAAAAATAATATGTGCCCAAGTAACAAATCTCTTTAAGTTATGCAACATTAGGTTGAACTATATTGTACTGGTTATTTGTGTTCATCACCAGAGCCAAAACATAAATACAGCAGAGCTATTTGTAGACCTAGTGATATGTATGCATTCAGCCATTTAGTCCTGCCCCTTTACTGTGCGTCCAGCCATTTAATCCTGCCCCTTTTCTGTGTGTCCAGCCTTCAATTCAGCCCCTTCCATTTCTTCCACTTATATGTGCCCAGCTTCCATTTCTGCCTCGTATATATGTCCAGATTCCATTGCCTTGTATTTGTGTCTAGTCTCCAATTCTGCTCCTTATACGTGCCCTGCCTCCATTTCTGCCCCATATATGGATTAATGGGTCAACTTCCATTTCTGCCTCTTCTATGTGTCCAGCTTACATTTCTGTCCCTTATATGTGTCCTGTCTCCATTTCAGCTCCATATATGTGCTAATGGGTTCAACTTCCATTTCTGCTGCTTATTTGAGTCCAGCCTCCATTTCTGCCCCTTACATGTGCTCAACTTCCATTTCTTACCCTTATATGTGCTCAGCCTCCATTTTTGCCCCTTATGTGTGCTCAGCTTACATTTCTTCCGCTTATATGTGCTCAGCTTCCATTTCTGCTGCCTATATGTGTCCAGCTTCCACTTCTGCCCCCTATGTGTGCTCAGCTTCCATTTCTGCCACTTATACACTTTCTGTCTCCAGTCTGCATTTCTGCACCTTCCATGTAAACAACTTATCTTTTTTTACAACCTTTTCTAAACTGATTTACATTTGCTTACATTTGCTAACAGCATCACTCACATAGACAGTAGTGATCATACAGGGCTCCTGTTTCCAAAAATGATGCTGCTGCATATGTTAGGTCTACAGGTATAACAGTACATTGTCTTTCAACAGATAATATATAAAGTACCTGTGGGGGGTTATATTATAGTTCTGATAATGATACATACTATAAGCATGAGTAGAAGACAGCAAAGGTAAGTCAGTTAAGAATAGTGTTGTATTACATGTGAGTTATAGGCCTTGAGTACGTGTGGGGTATATTATAGGTCTGGGAATGGCATATATGTAGGGTATTTTAGGGGTCTGGCACAGTATAAAGTACATTTTATGGATCTAGGAATAACACATACTATATGTGAGGTATATTAGGAATATAGAAATGGCACATTATATACTGGATATAGTGTGCCATTTCCAATCCATAACAGTATTAAAATATGTGACCTTCCCAAACTCCTAATATACTCAACAAGTGCTTTATATAGTGTGAAATAGTCAAACCCCTAATATACCACAATAGTATTACAAACATTAAAAATCCCACTTTAAAAAACCTGCCCTTACCACTTTTCCCAGCAGAATCCCCCATGCAACTTCATGATGTGACTCTGCCATTTGTTCCCCCATGATCCGTGTGACCCAGAGCTTTTTTGTGAAGAGAAGAGCACAGAAGCAGCAACAGGATCTGCAAAAAGAAAAAGAAGCGTTTTTCTTACAATATTAAATTCTCTCCTCTTGCAAGAAATCAGTTTTCTTTTATTTCTTTTATTAATTAGTTATTAATTATTATTAGTTTATTAGTAATTTATTTTGTAATATATTCCTGCCAGGAAAAATGTCAAATCGGATTTAAAATAACTATAAATTGTGTTAAACATTGTTTATTTTATTATATTTTATTTTATTCAGGTTTTGTTTGCATTAGTCTATCAATTATAAAATTACCACGTGGGAAAATAATATAATAAAAACAGTCACCAATATTGTAATGGCCTATTAAAATATTGTGGCTATTTATCATAATTTTTGTACCTGGGCCCATGACTCGCTAGTTCCACTTCTGATGCTACTAGCAGCCTCCATGCACCCAGGGTACTTATTTATCCTTTGAAACTGCTTCTTCTAGACATGTGCATTAGGTTATCCTCTCTCTTCTTATAGGAACAGAGCAGAATCCTGTGAGGGCAGAATGTCAGATACCATTCATAGTTTTCTATCCGGTGTGGCACTGCCACACACTATATAACAGAATTTCCTTTAGCATATTGGTCAGTGATTATAAATATTACTGGCACAAGATATAAGGGTCTATTTACTTGAAATAAAATTCTTAAATGAATGTTGCTGATCCAGGCTTACTTCTCCTCGCAGCAAACCTTGCAGCTTCGTTCACATAACTTATTAATACTTACCCCTCCGGCAAGGTGTTGCGATGATCTGCAATGTCATTGTAGGACCTTTCATTCAACCAAAGCTTAAATGAAGTCCTGTGTATGCACAGTGACCCTCATTCGGGACTATAAAATTTCAAATCCTGACATGAGAAACACTGCCCACGCTCTGGGTCTTTATGTTGGGACCAGCATCTGTGGGCAGACGCGTCTCCCGGTCAAGTAAGTTTTAACCCTTTACTGTTCTTTTTTTTATTTTTATTTTTTACTTGTTTCTTCCTTTAATATATATTAAAAGAAAAACAAATGTAGCTCTTAACAGCTAATAAGGGGAGAAAAAGGGGGTTATATGGGGATAATGCTGGAATTGTAGCAATAACGCCAGCCTGAGCTGGTGTTATTTTAACACTCAGGGGTATATTTACTAAGGTCGATTTGGGCCAAATCGCCCAAACTCCCGGGAATTTGCCTGTGATTTCCAAATCGCCGAATTCACTAAAGGCAAAGTCCCGGGACTTGAGCTTTTAGCCAAATCAACTTAGTAAACATCGCTGGACAGAAATTGTCCAGATGTTTGCCATACAAAACATACAGATCGTCGGATTCACTAAAGGCGTTACAGTAGGGGCTCTAGTGTTTCTGACGTCATTATTATTATAAAAGACTGCCCCCTAGCGTCCGAATGGCAGTAGGAGCGTCACAGAAGAAGAAGAAGAAGGAGCATGTCAAAAACAGAAGAGGCCAAGGAGCGGAACAGAACACCGGGGATCCCACTTCAATCAACCGGAGGACAGTCTGCAAGTAACTTGAGAAGAATCTAATCATCTAGCAGCTCTTCCCAAGAAAGATGACAGCAAACGGTGAGTGACCAAAAATGTTATTATTTTTTTTTACACCACACAATACATTGCAATACATTTAGTATAGGACACGGTGGCCACCGGAGGTAAATGCACACATTAGGGGGTAATATTAGTCAGGGAAAATGTTTATTTCACATGGACATTTATAATAATGTATATCTGTATGTTTATGCACACTGTATTTTTTTTATACACGCAGCACACTGCGCAATATGGTTAGAAGTCTTACCATGGTGATGCTGATATTACTACAAGGCTAAGCAATGCTTAGCCTTGTAGTTCTATCAGCACAGCATGGCTAAGTTTTTCAAGCATGCTGCACTTTGTTTTTTGTTTTTTTTAAACACCCGCGAGTTGCCGCGATTTTTTCAAGGACAAATTGCGGTGCTTCTCTATAGAAAAGCACCGCGATTTACCCCTTGCAAAATCGACAAAACTCGCGGGTGTTTAAAAAAATCACAGACAACTCGCAGCCTGTAAATCGCGGCGAGATCCAACGATTTGAAAACGTTGAAAAAAAATCGCCTTTTGTAAATATACCCCTAAGAGTGGAGTGTAAAACTACACTCCAAGGGTAATAAGTATAACAAAGCGCCGGCCTGCTCTGAAAAGAACAGGCCAGAAGTAGAAGTGATATTTACATTGCTCGTCATGGAAACTGCAGAAGATAAGATAAAAGACATGTAAGAGTGCCATAGGGCTACCTTAAGTGTCTGTGTGTATTTTCCTTCTTAAGAAGGAAATTGAGAACAGAGATTCCTTACTTATCCTCCCCAGCTCATTTAAATAACCCCTACTCTTCTTAAAAAAAAATCACAAGTCTCTTTACTCTTAAAAAACTATGGGCTCTATTTATAGAGATAATATAAATCTGGAGAGTGATAGTGATCCAGACTCGCTTATCATTGCAGCGAGCCTGGACACTTCCCTTCCCAGATTTATAAAAACTCACCATCATTGCGCAGGCTCCCGATGTCCTGCGAGTGAAGCTGCTGTATCGCTGGCGCTTCATTTGTATATGAAGCTCCGACGATCCTGCACATGCGCCGTACGTTCTCGGCGCATGCGCAGGAGTGGCATAAGGAATCAAGCCGATTCCTTAATGCTTTTTTTTAAATCTTTGCGATCTCCCTGAGCCACTAATGTTT
>WWET01001890.1:11647-34084 GCA_011038615.1 Limnodynastes dumerilii | reverse complement strand
GTCCCCCCCCCCCCCCCCATGTCAGCAGCATACATTTCAAATCCTTCAGTGAATGTTTGCGTTCAAAAAAGTGTCTTGCCAACAGTAACAATGATATGGTTGTCAACTAGACAGGAGGTCTTCTGTTGTAACAGAAGCATTAATTGCCAATTTCTTTTACAGGGTGAGCAACTTAAGCACCCGACTAAGGACCTTTCATTGAAAATTTATCAGAGACTTAATTGTGAAAGTAAATTTGTTGTTTATTCAATGCCCATGCCCCAAAGTGTTTGTGGGGAAAACTGAATGCTGAAGGAGGAGTTAGCGCTTCACAAAGCATTGATTAAGAAGGCATTCATGATTTTGGACAACAAATCACCCCCTGGTAGCAAGACACTTTTGTGAATGCAAACATTCACTGAAGGATTTGAAATGTATGCAGTAAAGTCTCTTTTAATCTTTCTGGTTTTTTTTTACCACTTTTTAGAGGGTCACGTGGTCTCACAGAGATCATACATCAGAGACAACTCATCTCATCAACAAACTTAATGAAATTGGTTGGAAATCACATTACAAATTTCTAACTTTGGATGTATCATCGTTATACACTAACATCCCCTATGAGTTGGGGACGAAAATTGTAAAGAAAACTGTCTCATGATGCTTTGGTCTCTGCGAGTCTACATAACTTTCTAATAAAAATCTTTTTTTTTTTTTTATTTGAAGACACATTTTATGTACATCGCCATGGGATGGCCATGGGCTCCAGATTCACCCCAAGTTACACCAATTTACACATGGCAGAGTTTAAGAATTTACACATTCCATTCCATTGGTCCATTCCATGTGAATCTGGTGTTCACTGTCCATTACATTGATGATCTGTACTTTTTCTATGCATGCTAAACACAGATTTCATGGACATTTCAATTTCTGCTGTTGGCGATAAAAATGCAACTAATAACTTTTGCAAGAATGTAGAGACTAGTAACTATCTTCATTTTGATACCTTTCACCACAGACCTTGGGTGGTTAACATTCCAAATATTCAAATGTGCTGCCTACATAGGAATTGTACCAATAAAGAGGATTTTGAACAACAAGCAGATTTAATGGCAAATGATTTTTTTTTAAATAGGCTATCCAGAACTTTTAATAATAAAAGCAAAAGATTTTGCTAAAGATCTGGATAGAATAACCCTGATAAATGACAATACCCCAAACTAAAATAAAAATCCAAATGTTCATATAAAAAGAAAAAGAGGAATATAGGGAAGATATTTTATTTATTAGTAAATACAATAATATATCACAGAAAATTTAAAATATTATTCAGTCAAATTTTTATCTCCTATAATGTGATAATATCCTAAGAACTTTATTGTCAGACAGGCCCAAAATAGTTTTCAAAAGAAATAAATCCCTTAAGGATATTTTGGCAACTAGTGGTTTTCTTAAACAACAACAAAAAGTTTCTATAACTTTGAAAACTTGGCTACCTCCTAAACCCAAAGGAAGATTTAGGTGCAATAAATCAATATACTTAACGTGTAAATATATTAGTAATATTTCTCAATCTGGTATTTCTAATGTTAATGAAAATATTTTTGAAATTCACAATTCTATCAACTGTGAGACTAATGCTGTTATATATATCCTTAAATGTGAGTATGGCCTACAATATGTAGGGAGGAACACCCACACACTGAAAAAAAGCTTCAGGGAACACCGTCAGAAAATTCTGAGGGGTTCCCTGGGTCATAATATCTCTAAACATTTTTTAGAATCCAAGAATTGTTCTATTAATTCCCTAAGGGTTTTTGGGGGTTGAAGAAAAATTAAACAACTTTAAGAGATGGGGACCATTTTAAGAAACTTTGTACAATAGACATTGAGTGGATTTTAGGTTTAAATGAAGATTTGGAGTTTATAGATTGACTTATAATTTAATAGATAGTTTCTTTTTATTGTTGTTAATGTAATTGTTAGTATTTTTATTTATTTATGTATTTATTTATTTATTTACTTATTATCTTTTTTAAAATGAATCTTTTCTTTCTTTCTTGTTGTTTAGTTATTAAGTGATATAAAGTTCCCTGATATAATGAATTATATTATCCAAATATGATCCGGTTCTTCATTACTATATGTTACTTAACCAATTAATATAAGCGAATTATATATTTATCATATGGGACCTCTTTTTGAATTTACCTTTAAGAACAGCTGAAAGTCTATAATTAATTAATTAACTAAGTAATTAATTATCAGCTATAAGGGATTTAAAAATGGCTTCGCTTTTATCTTGTTACTGCTTGAAAAAGTCCTAACCCATGAGACGAAATGAATTGCAGCAATGCTATTCAATCTTAGACCTTACTAAAAGCACTTTACTGTTTATTTTACTAACAAACTCTCAAGCATTGAAAGGGGCTTGGACACCCGACCGTAATTGCAGCTGGTATTTGATTTTATTTAGGTACTGCAGCTGTATCTGCAGCATTCTATATCATTTTTTATTATTAATATTTATTTATATTTAAATGAATTTTCATGATTAGACTTTTTTATGCAATTTATGCAAATTATTTTTGGCAGCTACAAACTATACTCAAATTTATTATTTTGTAATATTGTCGCCTAAGGTTTTTTCATTGTGTTTCTTCAATTTTATTAAAGATTATTAAAAGTTATGTTTTGATTAGGGTAATAGTATTATCTGTCTGATTTCCTCTATGGAATACCTTGCTGTCTCCTTGGATTTAATTAATGGAACTAAAAATAATGCAATACGATAAGATCCTTCTTTTTCTCCTTTTTTTCTTATGTTTATTTTACTAACAAACTCTCAAGCATTGAAAGGGGCTTGGACACCTGACCGTAATTACTTGAACCCAGAGGCGTATTAACCCCTTGGCCAGGATGCACCTGCCAGGGGCACCAGCCAAAGGGGGGCGCCGCCGGCAATTCCACCTGCGGCTAAGAGATAGTGTTGCCTAGTGCAGAACTGGTCTGGAGTCAGACTGTGGCTGGATGATTTTAAAATAAAGGCTGGCTGGTTGTTAGGATACCCACAGTCACAGGCTTCTCTGTGACCAAGGGACTTCATTTCCCTTGCAAGTCTCAGCCACCATGAGACTTCACGTCCCTCGCTAGTCTCGGCCACCGCAGCACTTTAATTTTAGCCGCAGTCCCGCTCAGAGATAAGATAAGAAAACCTGAAGGGGGGTTTGAGCCTGGAGGCACATGATGAGAGTACTGGGGGTGCTGGAGGCACATGATGGGAGTACTAGAGGAAGCTGCTGGAGGCACATGATGGGAGTACTGGGGGGAGGTGCTGGAGGCACATGATGGGAGTACTAGGTGAGGCTGGAGGCACATGATGGGAGAATGGGGGGGGCTGAAGGCACATGATGGCACATGAAGACCAGATGGTTCCTAAAAAATATAATGCAATATACCCATAAATATTGGAGGCAAATGATGGGAGTACTAGAGGAGGCACTGGACCCATAGATACACCCTGCTTGAACCTTATCCTTTGGCTGTGGAGAGATTATTACAGACAGCTGCAGATCACACTAGAGGAAACATCATTCCAGGATTCTCTTTGGTCTCAAGTCCTTTGAGGTACTTACAAGAAAGGCCCTGAATTCCTTTGGTCTCTTTTAACTTCATAATCCTTACCATCATTTTGGTGATGGAAATTTTTGTGCCCTGTTACTTAGGCTTTGTCCTCGGATATTAACTGTTCAGACCTCATCAGTCAGCATAAGGAGGTTTCCCTGCGGGCTGTATCAGTGTACCGTAAGACCTATATACCTGACCTCTAAGCAAAGTAGTTTTTACATTTCATCGGTTACATTGATATTTTAGCTAGTTCTCTCTATATTCATTCCATATAGCTTTAGTTATAAGGTCCATTTTCTTGTCAACACATATGGTACTGTTTTTTATTGATCTTGATTTTTACTGAATTTTACTTATGTGAAGTCATTATTAAATAAATTTTATATTGATATCACTCGCTTGTTCAATTTTATCACAGAGGTCTTAGGTTTAAGCATGGCTCTGTTTGTTTTTCTTCACCCCAGACCTGCCTTGCACTTTCATGGATAGCTTTACTGAAGACAACAATTGTGATTGCTTTTCTTCTATTTTTCATAAGCTTTATTTCTTAGCATGAAGAGCACTTTATTTGTATGGGAAAATGCTTGCTACAATATCCTGTAAAATTATTGGCTGGCACATGTTTTATTCTAAAGTAAAGAACATTACATTTTTGTAGCAATATACTGTATTTATTTGTTTAATTATTTAAAATATAGGTGTAAATTATGTTTCACAGCAAACTGTCAGCTTATGGACTCTTTTTCCAGTACAACTGTGTTTAATAGAGACTAGGGCTGTAGGGATTGCTTATATTCTTGTTTAAGGTGCATGATTAATCAACATGACATATTCCCCCAGATAATAATATGTACAGCTTCTACGCTGTGGAATTTTATAAAAAGGGCTCTGTACCGCTCAAGTGAATGCGCTTGAAACGATGGATGAGTTGGCATCTGAAGCTCCTGCCTTAAGGTATATCTACAAGGGACCATTAATTCTTAAAGAGCTTGAAAACCTCTGAAGCATCTAGGAATAAATATAAATTTATATTGTTAATAATACATAAATTATGCAAAACTAATAAGTTTGAGTAAATAAGTAAGAGTAAATGTGTTATGTTCTATTTATCAAAGAATATATTTAGCATAGCATTCATTTAAAAAGGTAAATATTTATTGGCAAACAAAAACAAACTCCCAAATAAATTATTCTTTTATGAGGGTTTTTAAAATGATTTGTTTTTAAATAATATATCGCATTTTTAAAGTGTAGGTCCCATGTCATCACAACAGCTTAATATCACTTGTAAATAATGGAAGAACTGGGAACTTACAGTCCAGTTAAGTTTCTGATTTAGTCATATTAACTGGGTAGATATTAATGATCTAAAGCAGGACTGTCTAACCTGTGGCCTAACAGGTGTTGTGAAACTACGACTCCCAGCATGCTTTGGCAGGTATCAACTATGCCTATGCAGTTACAGCATACTGGGAGTGGTGGTTTCACAACACCTCTTGGGTCATAGGTTGCACAGGCCTGCTCTAGAGTTTCTGAGTAAGAGAGGCAGATGCATAACAGCAAAAATTCTGTTTCAGAGTTCCCTGTGCATTTTCAGTTGGTTGTAAAGGGAATAAGTACACCTTTGCAATGTACAAATGGAAACCTAAAACTTATTTACACATAGACAAAGTATTATTATTAACCTTGAGCTAAATGCTGCAAGAAAATATCAACACAGTGGTCCACAACTGAAATAGTCCACAACTGAAATCCCTGTCGCGACCCTAACCTCAGCTGAGGCCTTCATAACTTATCTGGGACACAAGGGGTTAATAACAGCCACCCAGTCTGTTCTACAATGACTGCTCCAAATAGGTCTTATTACCAATAAGCTGCCACCACCAAGACTATTCACAAGAGGTCCTAGGTTCTCCTTTACATAAATCTAACACAAGTATACTTTATCAGAATGATCATAAATTCAGAATGATCCCTTCTGTTACCCCTAAGTAGCATTTAATAACCAAGCTGGTCTGACATGTGATCTGTAAGAACACAGAGACATGAACTATTGATTGATATTTAATATGACAAGAATCATAATGCTTATTTACAAAAAGAAGAACAAAATTGACAAACAACATGCAAAACAGTTTCTTATGAAATAAAAAGGGGAAAACACAGAAAAACCTATGCAAATATCTCCTGAGATTAGCAGAATATTTATATGGCTCACCTCCTTCGTTAAAAGATCCCATGAAGTCAACAAAGTTATATCTCTGGGCTACACTTTTAAAGCCAAAAAAATGCTCCACTTCAACAGTTCCCACCTTTGTGAAAAGTGACGGGTCTGTTCCTGGACAGACTCTTACTCAAAGATCTGGCTTTTACGACTTCCCCTAATATCCTGATCCATTTACAACAGGAGCCATAACCGGTTCAAGCTAGTGCAATAAAACAAAAACAAAGGTCACTCCATATCCTGATATTAATTTATACACAAGATATTTGAATTATATCCTGACTGTCCCTAATAGAAATCATCAAATGATAAGTGTAAAGAAATCATCAAAGTCTGTTAATTCTCAAAGCTGGTAGCAAAGCAATGGCAAATAATAGAATTCACAAAGTCTGAAATTGGTATATAAATAAGCTAAAATGCTTACAAGATTCTGTGTATAGGTCCTCCTAATGTATCTGGAGTAAGAGTAAATTTTAGCAAGAAAATAGATTTCTGTTATTCAACAAGGGCTAAACATATTCTAAGCTTAAGTCCAGAGAAAGTCTCACATCAATGAACAGTCTACCAAACACCAAAGATAGTCCATCTTCAGTAAAGACAACATAAATTTATGCAGCCTAGATACTTACACAGCTGTTACTGTTATAGGACTGGATTCACACTTCAGAATGTGCTACTTTATCCATGCGTATTTTTAGGATCGTAGGATTTCAGCATAGAAATCCATTAGGCACTGACTTCAAATTCATGCTTATTAAGATACGTCTAAAGGGGCATGCCAGTCCTCCATACATAGGACGTTAAGTGAATATGGGTGGGGGGAACATTTAAATGGCCTAATATAGTGCGTAAAAATGTACGCACGTACCTAAGCAACTTAAGCACAAATATACTCAGAGTAGAGTTAAGGTTGCCCTATTGTGATGAAAATCTTCGAAAATCCGTAAGTGCGAGAGGAGTGTCATGGGTGTTGCTTTGCCACTTAGGTGCGTATATTTGCAAATCCTTGTGTACTTACAACCCACACCTGTCCATGAAATAGCTTTTGAGTCGATTGTCCCATTACTTTTGGTCCCTTAAAAAAGTGGGAGGTACATATAGAAACCGTTGTAATGCTTACACCGTTCACCTGATTTGGATGTAAATACCCTCAACTTAAAACTGAAAGTCTGCAGTTAAAGCACATCTTGTTTATTTCATTTCAAATCCATTGTGGCGGTGTATAGAGCCCAAAATATGAGAATATGTTCCAATATTTATGCACCTGACTGTATATCTTACATCTTACAAGTCTCGGTCCCATCCACCTGTATATTAGTATAGGTCTATTAATGTGCCTTGCTCCTCACAGCTGCATGTATTACTGTGCCGTAGCAATTTGTAGCTTAGGGAGACAGTAAACAAAAGAAAAACTCCTCCGATGCAGTAAAAACTTTATTCCATTCAAAATCACAAGAAATGTACAGGATACTCACAATAAAATTTGAAATTCACTGACACCTATTTTAAATTTCAAATGATTTGAAAACTGTGATAGACATTTGTTATGTTATTTGTTATGAGCTTATAATTTATATATTTGTATGAAAACACAAATATGTGAAATAGCAGCTCCACCATTTAGTGATTGACAGCAATCTCACTCTGTGATAGGTTTGAATCTACTGAAGCAATCTGTGTACCTAACTGGTACGTAGATTGCATAAATGACCTACTACGCATTCATAGTAGGTAATTTCAGCAAAATACGCACACTTCTTCTCTTTCTATAAAATGTGTTTATTCTCTACGGGCATGTCAACATTTCAATCCCTCCCATAAAGCACATGTTCAGTACAAAAAAATGGCTGTGGTTACACCTATGAAAAGGTGTACTGTGGGACTCTTTAACTTGTTTATTAAGAGCAAAAAGACAAAGTAGTATAGAGAAATGACACCTGTGTGGAACTTGAGGGAAGAAATATTAATTAGTTAAAGTAATGAAGTAATGGATGTTAGAACATGGTTCTAAACTGACACAAAAAAAAGGTTATTCAGAGGAGATTATTTAAGCCAGTGTCGAATACTGGTGTCGGTTTGTTGTAAGTAAAAGATAATGTGTCACCCACCGAGCTCAGTGCCGGTCCAGAAACGGACCATGCCGGACCAGAGGCGCCGAGTCTAACCCAAAGCCAGGTATTCACTAGAGCCCCTGATGGTGGGGATGGGCTTGGCTGCTGGTGTTACATGCCGCCCATAGCGGCATGTATAGCGCGCCTGTGTGTGTCCCGCTGATGTCATCACGTTGCATCCTCCAGGCTTAGGGATCTGTATGCCAGCCAATTCCTGCAGTGAGCGTGCTCTGCTGCCGCTCTGATTGGCGGCAGCTGCCTTTAAAGTCTGTTCTCTCCCGCTGCTCTGCGCCAGTTATAGTCGTCCCTGGGTCCGTCTTGCCAGCTGATCCCTGTGATCCAACCTGTGTGTATTTGTATCTTGCCCTGACTCTCCTCGTGGTCTAGTCCCTGCTGTACTGTCTGTGTCCCTGCCTTGCCTCCACCTGCCCTCTCTGTAGTGTGTCTGTGTGACTGATTTCCCCTGTCTGTCTGTTGTGGATTCAGTGCCCAGCCTGTCAGCCTGAACTCCCAGTGCCTCTCCACCTGCACTATCCTTTGTGGCAGATTAGTTCATCTTTCTCCATACTTAGACAGGTCCTTGTATACCACTGTTGCAGATCAGTCCACCTATCTCCAGTGTGTGTGTGTGGTCACAGTATCACTTACCTGTATTACCACTGTTGCAGATCAGTCCACCTATCTCTAGTGTGTGTGTGTGTGGTCGCAGTATCACTTACCTGTATTACCACTGTTGCAAATCAGTCCACCTATCTCCAGTGTGTGTGTGTGGTCGCAATGTCACTTACCTGTACTACCACTGTTGCAGATCAGTCCACCTATCTCCAGTGTGTGTGGTCGCAGTATCACTTACCTGTATTTCCACTGTTGCAGATCAGTCCACCTATCTCCAGTGTGTGTGTGGTCATGGTATCACTTACCTGTATTACCACTGTTGCAGATCAGTCCACCTATCTCCAGTGTGTGTGTGGTCACAGTGTCACTTACCTGTACCACCACTGTTGTAGATCAGTCCACCTATCTCCAGTGTGTGTGGTCGCACTATCACTTACCTGTATTTCCACTGTTGCAGATCAGTCCACCTATCTCCAGTGTGTGTGTGTGGTCGCGGTATCACTTACCTGTATTACCACTGTTGCAGATCAGTCAACCTATCTCCAGTGTGTGTGTGGTCGCAGTATCACTTACCTGTATTTCCACTGCTACACTTTATGCTACCTACCTCCAGTGGGGTATTCTCAGTTCCACTTACCTGCACGTCCTCTCTAGCGGGTCAGTTCCTGCACTTATTCTTTATTGTAGTTCACCCGTCTGAGTGTTCCAGTGTTCCTTACCTTGGGCAACTCTGACTGTTCTTGTTGCTTCCTAGTCGGTTTTCCTTTCCATACTAGTCTGGTTCAAAGGGACATGACCTGTTATTGAGGCACAGCTAATTCCATCCCCACCATCAGGGGCTCTGGTGAACACCCCTTGATAGCACAGACTTTGTGCCCTGGAAGCCGACACGTAACAGCTGGAAAGGGGCAGGTTGAGGCCCTCTGGGCAAGCGCACAGACACTGGGACAGTTAGGTGAGATCCAAGGACAGCAGAGGTAGTTGTTGCAGGTAGTACAGGTACTGCTACAGAGACTGGACTGATGATGAGGCTGGAGCTGGCTAGGGCCAGAGATACAGGAACCAGACTCAGAGGGAACCAGGAACCAGACAGTGAAACATAGGCAAGAATCAGGGAGCCAGAGGACATGATTAAATTCTGGATACGAACAGCAGATAGGAAAGCTGTTGCTCTGACACCAGAGTGCTGTGTAGCTGCTGTGTGCTGAGGAGCATGAAGATCCAAGGCTTTCACCCAGGAGCGTTCTTCAGGACCATACTGCAGGGAACCTCTGGAGTTGTGAAAATCCATGATATGGCTGACCTCATATTCAGTCTGATGTTGCACGACGACAGGTGCTGGAGGCTTATGGACAGCTGTGAAGCGGTTGATCACCAGAGGTTTTAGAAGGGATACGTGGAACACATTGGGAATTCAAAGAGCTGGGGTCAGCTCAAGTCTGACGGCCACTGGATTAATTACTTCCAATATCTTAAACGGACCAATGAAATGAGGAGTTAGCTTCATGGTTGGGACCTTAAGGTGAAGGTGACGAGTTGAGAGCCAGACTTTGTGTAGGCCTTCTCCTTTTATCGGCTGCCTTTTTCATTTGCTGAGAGGCCAGATCTAGATTTTGCCTTACCCATGTCCAGATCTCAGTAAAGGATTGAAGAATGGAGTCAACAGCAGAAATGCTCTGAGGTGGAACGTCCTTTAAAGTGGCAGAACGTCCTATAAAGTGGGGGTTTTAAGACGCCCATACATTAAAAGAATGGGGAAAAGGAAGAGGACTCATGAACAACATTGTTATGTACAAACTCTTCCCAGAGAGGCAGGTCTACCCAGTCTTCTTGTATTATGACACTCCGGGTTTACCTGGTGAGAACCGGAGTGGTCAGAGAGAGAGTGGGTGTGGTACCCCGGGTTTACCTGGTGAGAACCGAGGTGGCCACAAAAGGGATAGATAGGGTGAACAAGTTGATTACCGGTGCTCGGAATCTTTACCTTCAGGGGGTTTTTACCAGAGCCCCTGATGGTGGGGATGGGTTTGGCTGCACCCTAAAAGCCTGATCGTGCCCCGTTGAACCAAACCTCGTGGAAACGGAAACTAGGAGACCCAAGTGATAAACCAGAAAGTGACTAAGAGCACAAATATGAAAGTGGGAACACAGCAGGCCGGAAGATACCGACCTGAGACGGACTACAAAAAACACCTAACAGCGCACGGTGGACTGGAAGAAAGTCACGGTACAGTACAGGACAAAATAGGGCTTACACACGTCCAGACACACAGCAGAATCTCCAAGGAGATAAGACTAACAGTCACACAGGTATGAACAGGAATACTGGGAAGGTAAGTACAATTAGGAAGGAGCACCAGGGATTGAAACACAGGGAGAGAGGCAATAAGGTACTAGGCAGGGCAGGAGGTCAGACAGAAATCAGTTCACTAGACAACAAGGCACTAGGCACACAAGTTAGCAGGTCAGAGTACTGAGAATCAGAAACTATAACCGGCGCGTGTAGCAGGAAGAGAGAGATCTATATGCGCACAGGAACCAATGGGGAGCGAGCCGCGAGCGTGCCAATGCAGGAGATAGGCTGGCGTCCTGGTTGCCGGGATACGGTCAGATGCCAGCCCAAAAAAGAAACCAAATGTGCATCCCTAACGACCAGTCGCAGCGGGCGCCAGGGGAAGGAGAGACGCACGCTGCAAGTGCTGAGGACCAGAGGGTGAGAGAAGACTCTGGAGCTGCAAGCAATGCTAACAGATGCCAGAGCAGGTAAGAGGGAAACATGGGAGAGGGTTGCCGGTGTCCTGACATCTTGATTGGCAGAGATGCAAGTTCTCAAAAACTTATCGATCTCTTGGTTGGTATGCTCTGTGAGTCCATTAGATTGGGGATGTTATGCTGAAGAGAAATTTAACTTCACACCAATGGCCTAGCAGAATGCCCTCCGAAAACGTGAAATAAATTGAGTGCCACCATCTGACACAATTTCTGAGGGACAACCATGAAGGCAGAAGATTTTTTTGATGAAGAGATGAGCTAATGCAGAAGCTGAGGGTAGACCCTTAAATGGTATGAAGTGAGCAGCTCGAGAGAAGCGGTCCACCATGACCCAGATGGTATTACATCCCTTGGATAGCGGGAGATCTGTGATGATTTCCATAGCGATGTGGCACCATGGCAGATCAGGATTTGGGAGTGGCATGAGATGACCGGCAGGCTTCATTCGAGGAGTCTTGGACTGTGCAAAAATGGAGCAGGAAGAAACAAATTCCTCCACATCTCTTTGAAGAGAAGGCCACCAATAGGAACGGGACAGGAACTCCAAAGTTTTCTTGACTCCAGTATGCCCAAAGAAGCGGGTGCACTGAGCCCATTGAAGGAGTCTCAGCCTCAGATTTTGTGCCACAGAAGTCTTTACAGGGGGAGGGTCCAGGTTAGAGTGGGCTAGAATGACAGATTTGGCCTTTTATGCTGTTGATACTCTGCTTCAGACGGGGAGAAGGCATGAGAGAGGGCATCTGCCTTTTTGTTTTGTGCTCCAGTGAAATAGGTTAATACTAACTGGAATCTGGAAAAGAAGAATGACCAACGTGTCTGTTTGTCACAGGCACATTTTAAGGTACAGTAAGTTCTTATGGTCGGTGTACACAGTGACCAGATGAATGGCACCCTCCAGGAGATACCTCCATTCCTCCAGGGCCCACTTGATGGCCAATAGCTCCTTGTCTCCGATGCCGTAGTTCTTCTCCGCCGGGGACTTTATAGAGAAAAACCCACAAGGCAGAAGCTTGCCAGCAGAGTTCTGTTGTGAGAGAACCACACCTGTACCATAAGAGGAGGCATCAACTTTAAGAAAGAATGGCTTGGAAGTATCCGAATGGTTCAGGATAGGAGCTGAGGTGGAAGCCTTCTTGAGGATGTCAAAAGACTGTATTGCCTTGGAGGGCCAGACTGAGGTCTTGGCATTCTGCTTAGTAAGTGCCACAATGGGAGCCACTACCAGGGAGTAATTCCTGACGAACTGACAGTTGTAGTTCGCAAAGCCCAAGAAGAGCTGGGTAGACTTGAGACCTTCAGGTTGGGGCCATTCCAGGCTGGCCTTATTATTTATCAGGGTCCATCTGTAGGCCTGTGCTGGGAATGATGTAACCCAAGAAGGGCATCTGGGACTATTCAAAAGCTACACTTCTCCAGCTTAGCGTAGAGACCGTTCTGCCTTAGGCGGGATAGCACTTCGGAAACCTGAGTCCTGTGGGTGTCTAAGTCAGGAGATAAAATGAGGAAATCATCCAAATAGACTACCATGTACATGTAGAGAATGTCCTAAAAGATCTCATTCATGAAGCTCTGAAACACTGCGGGAGCATTACATAGTCCAAAAGGAAAAATAGTCATAGTGTCCGCCCCTGGTGTTAAATGCAGTCTTCCACTTCTTCCTGATGAGAATGTAAGACCCACGCAGGTCCAGCTTAGTGTACACAGTAGCCCCCCTTGACACGATCAAAAAATTCAGAGATCAATGGTAAGGGATAGCGATTTTTAATGGTGATTTCATTAAGACCCCTGTAGTTGATGCAGGGGTGCAACTCTCCAGACGTCTTTTTAACAAAAAAAGAAACCTGCATCGGCAGGAGATGAGGACTTCCGAATGAAGCCGCGTGCCAGGTTTTTTTTTTATGTAGTCAGACATAGCCTTGGTTTCAGGTACTGACAAGGGGTAGGTGCAACCCCGTGGAGGTGTTTTGACAGTCCCACATACGATGAGGTGGCAAGGTTTCAGCCTTGCGTTTGCAGAACACATCAGAAAACTGTGCATACTGAGGTGGTAAACTTGGAAGTATGCTCGATGGACTGTCCTGAGCGAAGGATTCTGGACTGGTGAGACTGTCCTGGGTGGTGATTTCAGGGTTGGCAGCAGCCACTGGAACCACAGACACGGGAGTTACTCGACGTAGCTATGACTTATGACAATTGCCACCCAAGGATAAGATTTGCAAAGTATTCCAGTCAATGGTGGGAGAGTGCAACCTCAGTCAGGGTAACCCCAGAACTACTGGATGGATTGCTGAAGGCAGCAGCAAAAAGGAGATAGTCTCTGAATGAAGTGTGCCTACTTGAAGCTGAACAGAGACCATGCTAGACTGCAACGGAGTCGAACCTATCTGACTACCGTCAATAGCAGAAAGGACCAAGGGTTCTTCCAGAGACTTGGTGAAAATAGCTAATTTTGCCACAATTTCAGCAGACAGGAAGTTACCTACAGCCCCCGAGTCCACGAAAGTCATTAGCACCAGAGACTTTTTCCTGTGAACCAAGGTTACCAGCATGCACAGAAGTTGATTAGGGTCTTCAGAGGATACAGGAAGCTGTAAGGCTGATCCTAGTTGTCGCTCCCTGGAAGCAAGTAGGAACGTGAACGCTTTGGGCAGTAGGCACGGAAATGCCCGGGATCAGCGCAGTACATACATAGGTTCTCCTCTGCAGCTCTTGGAGGGACAGGTGAGAATGGCCCAGTTGCATAGGCTCCTCAGTAGGTGTTGGAGAAGACATGGCAGATGGCTGCACAGGTGGATGCTGGAAGCGGGGTGCCAAATGAGGGAAGACCTTGCGGTCACAAGCTTTTTCTCTGGTGCTCTCGTGATAAAGGATGTCGATTCGATTACAGAGTGAAATCAAGGTGTCCAGAATCTCAGGAAGTTCTCAAGCAGCCAGTTCATCTTTCACCTGGTCTGCCAGGCCTTGCCAGAAGGTTGCAGTAAGGGCTTCTTCATTCCAATTGAGCTCAGAAGCCAGTATGCGGAATGATATAGCATACTGACCCACGGTGGAAGTGCCTTTGCGCAGCTGGAGGCCGCAGAAGAAGCTCTTCCAGGCTCATCAAAAGTATTCCAAAATGTCTTTAGGAAAGCAGAGTAGTCATTGATCACCTGGTCTTGACATTCCCAGAGTGGTAAAGCCCAGGCCAGGCCTTGGTCAGACAGGAGTGATATAATATAGGCGACCTTGGAACGGTCAGTAGGAAAGCCACTTGGAGAAAGTTCAAACTGTATGGAGCACTGATTGAGAAAACCTCTACAGGTTTTGGGATCACTGGAGAATTTGTCTGGAGTTGGTAGTCGCAGTCTGGGAGCCAATACTGCGACCGATTGAACAACAGCAGGTGCAGGCTGGGAAGCAGGAGGACTGGTAATAGCAGCTGCAATGGTGTCTATGCAACCAGATAACTGCTGGAGGACTTGCATAATTTGGCTCTGCTCCTGTGCCTGTTTTTCCATAGCCTCACTAAGCTGCTTGATCTGGAACGCAGAAGGTTTGATGACAGGATCCGACATGATGACTCTCGATGTGTGGTCAGAGCAAACTGTCACTCACTGAGCTCAGTGCCAGTCCAGAAACGGACAATGCTGGACCAGAGGCGCAGAGTCTAACCCCAAGCAAGGTATTCATCAGAGCCCCTAATGGTGGGGATGGGGCTGGCTGCTGGAAAGGGACAGGTTGCGGCCTTCTGGGCAAGCGCACAGACACTGGGACGGTTAGGCGTGATCCAAGGACAGCAGAGGTAGTTGTTGCAGGTAGTGCAGGTACTGCTACAGAGGCTGAAATGATGATGAGGCTGGAGCTGGCTAGAGCCAGAGATACAGGAACCGGACTCAGAGGGAACCAGGAACCAGACTGTGAAACATAGGCAGGAATCAGGGAGCCAGAGGACATGAGCAAATTCAGGATACTAACAGCAGACAGGGAAGCTGTTGCTCTGACACCAAAGTTCTGTCTGATACCGCGTTCACATTACCACTGCCTAAAAAGCTGGCTTTTTAGGCAGTGGGCAGAATTTGGAAAATTTCAAAGTGGTGCGTTCAGACTGAGCTGAAGCCACCGGCTTTTAAAAAAAAAAAAATGTATTTATTTTTTTTAGAAGCCGGCAGCAGGGAAAAAGCCAGCTTTTTCGCTCAATCTGAACGCAAGACCCGACTAGAGAGACCCGGCGTTTGCGTTCAGATTGCCAAAAAAAGCTGGGGTTTTCATGAAACCCGGCAATTTCATGAAAACCCCGGCTTTTAGGTGGTAATCTGAACGGGGTATGAGAGAGCCTTAAATAAACCAGGTGGAGAAGAATCAAGCAAGACAATCAACAGCACCTGAGAGGTAATCCTGTAGCAGGGAGTGAACCAGGAAGTGCAGAGGCAGAGGGAATCATGTGACAGGCAGAAAGTAAACAAAGGTAAATGTGCAGTGAATGGAAACTAAAGGAATCGTGACATAATGTTAATAAAAAGAAACTATACACTATAAATGTATAGAAAATGATATCTACAACTTCAGCTAAGGAACTGATCAGGCACTGTAGAGAGAGAGAAAAGGCATTGCTCTCATTTTTTTAAGATATCTCTTTACCCTAAATGTCTCATCACAGCTAACAACAGGTCCAACTTAAACCTCTGCAGTATAGAAATCTTTACAACTTGAATTTTATCCACAATATCATTTTGATAAAGTAAACTCTGCAAGCTATTTGGTTGTTTCTTTTAAATAATAATAGTAATTTTAAAAAGGGGGTAAAAATTATATTATTTTTTCTTCTTTCTTTTTCTGTACTTCTCTTACGTTTGAATTTTTCCCTTTCCAATCCTTTAATTTCACAGTGGAAATGCTCCATTATCTCAGCTTCACACAATGTGTTATTAATGGATTAAACTGTGTGTAGGTGAAGGTCTATTTTAATGCTCTTAATTACTTTCAAACTGGATTTTCTTATTGATTTTTAGAGGTGCAAGATTGTTAATGACATCTAAAATTGACACTGCTCCTACTAAAATGAATAAAGAAATGATTGCACTGATTAGGAAAAAGTTCTCCAGTGGAGTTTTCAGAAAAGGCCAAAGTACAATTACAACGCAGTACATCACCTACTCCTCTGTCCTGACTATAAATGTTACAAAACATAAAGGGATAAAGATGCTTTTTAATAAGTATATTGCATTCTACAGAGCTCAGATCCAAAGAATGCTTAGATCTTGAACTTCAAAGATTTTGTTGTCATCCTTGCTAATGACTTGGTTTTTGACAAGGCTATTTCGTCCATACACACAAAAAAGTGTCTGTATTCAAAGTTGTTTGTAGCTTAGACTTGCACCTTTTGCCAGGAGAGTGAAAATAAGAAGAGCCAAAGTAAGTTGAGGATAATAAGTCAGGTATTAAATTATTGCTCACAACAGGCTGATTCCAACTTATTACAGTAATTAAAAGAAGCAAGAGTAAAATATACCCTCATATAACATATTAAGTTCAAGGCACTGCAGCTATCCGCACCCCTTGTTGCAATTAACTACAAGAGCTGTTCACTAAACATGCAAAAAGGATTTATTTTTGTTTAAACCTTGTTTATTTATTTACCATGAAAGGTTTATTAATTTTTTTGTTGTATTTATAACTATTTAATGCTATCATAATCCACACTAATGCTTTAGATCTTATAATTAGTTATGACGATAATCACCTGTGACAAGCAATATATAACCAGGTACTCCCAGACTCCGAATTCATGCTCTCTGATGAAAACCAAGTAGGAGAAACGCGTAGGGTATTCTTTTCAACAGATCCTTTGCTGCAAAACTCACTCTTTATCATCATAGACTATCTACAATGTCGGAATAACCCTACATCAATAGTATTTGATATGTACGCCACAATGATGTGTTACTTTCAATAGACATGCCATTAAGGGAGACATTTGATCCTAATTGGAAGCGCGGCACAACACTATTAACAGCAGTGTGCTGCAGACCATTACCCACTGTGGATCAAAAAGAGTTTCTTGCTTCACCTACCCTACAGCATGCTACAATAGCCAAATTATTTCACTATATACTAGTGAACTGGCTACCATTGGACTGGCAACTCTGGTCCCAATACATATCACTTGCATCTACTAGTATCACAATTGCAGCACTCCTGTTCTGAGAATATATACAAATATCTAAATACATTAGAGACTATGCAAAGAAGAGCAACTAAAATGGTACATGGCCTGTGTCACAAATCATACCAAGAAAGGCTAGAGGAACTAAACATGTATAGCTTGGAGCAGAGAAGGGAGAGGGGGCGATATAATAGTAGCTTTTAAATATATCAAGGGTTATGAACGGCTAGAGGAAGGTGGCATTTTTCAGAGAAAGAGGTGAAATAGAACACGGGGTCATGCATTTAAACTAGAGGGTGATAGATTCAGAGGAAATGTGTGGAAAAATTACTTCAATCTCCCACAGTGGACACTGCGCTACCAATTATAGTTTGGTCAGTATCATTTACATTTCTTATCAATAATAAGACTTTGTTGTGACCTACACACAATTTCATACCACAATAGCTGTTATACCTTCAGTGTTCTATTCATCGATCCAATCTGGATTTTTTCAACTTTTTTTGGTTTATATTCGTTTTCTAACCATACCCCCTCAGTGTCTATTGTGCTAATTCATCATTTCCACTAGTATTGGTGTATACTTTTCATATCTACTTGCATTAGAGTTTCTATTAATCAATTTGATTTCCTTGTGGCATAACTTTGTTTTTCCGTAACTTACTAGTCAGAGTTATTGTAACATCATTTAAGATCTTGCATTTAACTTAGTTAATTCCGTGTGCATTTTTATTGTACCTGTTTTGCTTTTATTGATTTTTAGATACTAATTAATCTCTATATTTTTACTCAGAGCGCTACCATTTTCTTATTTCAAGCTTAGCAGCTTGAGTGAATTATAGAAATATCATCCTTTGTAAATATCTTGATTTTAATAAAGTGCCATTCGTTAATACTTTGAGCGTTGAGAACTACACTTCACAGTGTGGTGCTTTTTTGTAATAATTACCTTTGAAACATGTACACAGAAATGTTTATATACATAAACAAAAAGGGGTAATGTAGCATGCTACATAATCTGATAGCGCTATATAAAAACCTGTTAATAAATAAATAATGGTACACAATTACATTTTTAAAGCATCTTTTTGAAAAAAAGAAAAGAAGAAAAAAAATTCTTCTACCACAACCCTTATCCTAATTCTTACTCTTTTCCTACCCTTTCATTACTCTAACCAGAATCCCCTCTGCAGCCTAACCCTAAGTCTAACCTTCTGCAATCTATCCACTCCCCACAGCCTAACCCTAAGTCTCCCCCTTTGTAGCTCATCCCTTCCCGCAGCCAAACCCTAAGTCTCCCGTTCTAAGCTCTGTTCCTTCCCTGCAGCATAACCATAAGTCTTCCCTTCAGCGATCCATCCCACCCCTGCCCCACAGCCAAAACCTAAGTCTCCCCTTCTGCAATCCATCCCCTCTCCGCAGCCTAACTTTAAATCTACCCAACTTACCTGTCCGGTCATTGGTAAGCATCGCAAAAATAAGATGACATAAAAAATTATTGTGTCAAGTTGGGATAATATTTGTTGGGATTTTTTAATTGTCAGGTATTTTAGCTGTTGGTATTTTATGTGTAGGTAATTTATTTTTGTCGATAATTTTACTAGTAATTTTTGTTGTTAGTATTTTTTCCATTTCAGCATTTCTTCAGTAGGACAACTCATGTCAGTATTTCTTCCATCAGGATAACATGACTACCACCGTTCATTTCATTCCAACTCAAAGTATTGCCCATTATGTGGCTCCAGCTTCCGGAATTTCCAATCATATCTCCAGCTCCCAGTATTCCCCATTATGTTTCTCCAGCCTCCCCAGTATTCCCATCATGTGTCTCAAGCTCCCAGTATTCCCATCATGTGTCTCCAGTTACCTAGTATTCCCCATCATGACTCTCCAGCTCCCAGTATCCCCTATCATGTGTCTCCAGCAGCCCCCCAGTATTTCCCATAATGTGCCTCCAGCTCCCCAGCATTCCCATCATGTCCCTACAGCCCCCCAGTATGTTCAGTCATGTCTTTCTAACTCCCAGTATCCCCCATCATGTCTCTCCAGCTTCCAGCATCCTCCATCCCCCATTTAGGTACATAGATTGACTATGTGCAGTCTTTAAAGACCGCACATAGAAGCTTAGGAGGGAGGAGGCAGGAGGGGGAGATGTAGATTAGCTGGGGAGAGTGGATAGGGTGGGGAAAGCTATTCTCTGTGCATAGTTTGCTTGTTAAGAAGGTTCAGGACAAGACGAGTGAGTTTGGTGTAGATCTGTCCACACCTAACTCATTCTTAACTAGTCAGGTCCCATGTGTCTCCAGCTCCCCAGTATTATCCATCATATCTTTCCAGCTCCCCAGAATTCTCATCATGTCTTTCCAGCTCCCAATATCCCCCATCTTGTCTCTCCAGCCTCCCCAGTATTTCCCATAATGTGTATTCTGCCCCCCCAGTATTCCCATCATGTCTTTTATGCTCCCCAGTATTCCCCATCATGTCTCTCCAGCTCCCCAATATTCACCATCATGACTCTCCAGCTCCCAAGTATCTCCCATCATGTGTCTCCAGCCACCTAGTATTCCCATCATGTCTCTCCAGACCCCCATTATTCCCATAATTTTTCTTCAGCCCCCCATTATTCCCTATTATCTCTGCAGCTCCTAGTTTTCCCCATCATGTCTCTCCAGCCTCCCCAGTATTCCCATCATGTGTATCCGTCTCCCAGTATTCACATCAGGCCAGATCCAGAACTACGCCTGTTGTACTAGCTACGGCGGGTGTAAGCGTAAGATCGGCTGAAAAGCCGATCTACGCATGCGCTGGGCAGATGTTGCTTGGCGTAGCTACGGCAATGCCCGATCAATGATCGGGCGTCCGTAGGAGCAGTGTAGTGACGCTGGAGGGGGCGTCCCCCAGTGTTACTACGTTGAATTTAGTGTAGGTAGGCGGGGGGAGGGAGGGTAATGAGGCTGGGAGGGGGGCATTTGCATTGCAATGCCGCCGTCCCAGCGTATTAACACTCGCTTACGCCGGCTGAAGTTAGGGTAGCCTTCAGCCGGCATAAGCAAGTGTTAATACGGTAAGACAAGGGGGAGTGTCGGAGGTGTGCAGCGATGTTACGCTGAGCGGTAAACCACTCAGTGTAACATCGTAGTTCTGGATCAGGCCCATTGTGTCTCCAACTCCCAAATATTCCCCATCATATGTCTCCAGCTCCTCAGTATTCCCCATCATGTCTCTCCAGCTCCCCAGTATTCCCCATTATGTGTTTCCTACTCCCCATCATGTCTCTCCAGCTCCCCAGTATTCTCATCATTCCTCTCCAGCTCCCAGTATTTTCTATCATGTCTCTCCACCTCCCCAGTATTTATTATCTTGGACCTGATTCACACTTGAGGTGTGTTTATTTAAGAAGGGATATACTGCACATGTGTAGTACTTTAATGTACCCAATTTACGTAGGACTTACGTAGAACAGAACAGCTCTGAATCACCATTATGAACCTATTTCTTTTAGGTCCGTAGTGACTTAAAAAGCAAGGGGCATGTTGTGAAAACAAAGATACGAAGATTGGGCGGAGGGAGGCATTTAAATGAAAAAGCGGTTAGGCAGAAACTTTCTTAATTAGGTGCCCTATGCACACAGCCAAAAACCTAAAGTTAAGGTAGCACTGTGACATTCGTTAGTCAGTTAAGAAGCTAAAAACCGGGGGCATGTCAGGAGAGTTGCCTTGCTACTAGCTGCGTATAATTAAGAACCCAAACCCTTCTTAAGCGTGAATCAGGCCCCATGTCTCTCCAGCTCCCCAGTACTCCCCATCATGTCTCTCCATCCACCCATTATTCCCATCATGTGTCTCCAGCTCCCCAGTATTCCCATCATTTCTCTCCAGCCCCCCAAGTATTCCCAACATATATCTAGAACTCCCAGTATCCCCTGTCATGTGTCTCCAGCTCTCAGTATTCCCCATCATGTCTTTCCATCTCCCCAGTATTCCCCATTATGTGTCTACTGCTACCCAGTAACCCCCATCATGTCTCTCCATTTCCCCAGTTTTCTCATCATGTCTCTCAAGCTCCCAGTAACCCCCATTGTGTCTCTCCATCCACTCAGTATTCCTATTATGTGTCTCCAGCCCCCCAGTATTTTCACCATTGAAATGTAAAATTAAACAGATACTATAGTGCAATGCTGTATGACAGGTGGTTTAACTAAATAATATTTGCCTCTTTCAGGGAGGTGCACCAGCCCTTAGCTAATGCAGGGTTTGTGTAAGAGGGGAACAGAAACCTGTTCACTGATCTGTCCATACAAATATACAAAAAAACACCCATGATCTCATTCATTAAAATATATTGGAATACAGGACCTAATGTCTTTTTATCAACATTCATACAATTGATAACATTAGCTTGACAGTGTATAAAAACTGTATTCAACATGGTTGTTATCCTGAAAATGCTATGGTTGCTAGCATTATTATATTGGTTATCAACAATGAAAGTTCAACACTGAGCCTAGCCTCCCCTCACTGCAGCCTAACCTTCACACGCACCTCACCACAGTTTAACCCTAACCACCCCTCTTACTACATCCTAACCTTAATGCTTTCCATTAGAACAGAACTGAGCATAAAATTACAGGAAGTATAATGCTCATTTGTCCATGTAGAGCCGAAGTGTTGAGCAGGCACCACTATCGAGCATAGAATAGGTGATCAGGCATAACTGTCTAGCACAGAATTGTCAAGCCGTCACCCCCATTGATCACTCCAGTGGTGTCAAGCTCCCATCCATTGCTGAGGTGAGTATCAGATACGTGATACATTTCCCCCTGAAAATCTAGTCCTATACAGATAAAAATAAGATCCTTTGCAAGCATATGTTGTATGTATTTAGAAGATTTTTTTACATTTTGCAAACTATACATGTGATTTACTGGAAAACCTATAGTTACATTTACAAAAAAAAAATTATAT
>WWET01001890.1:0-10627 GCA_011038615.1 Limnodynastes dumerilii | reverse complement strand
GTTGGGTTGGGCAGTAGCATACTGCACATGCGTATAATGGTAAGGAGCAGAATGACTTTTATATAGATAGATTATATAATATAATATAATATAATATAAAATAAATTATTTTTAAACAATAGTTTCCCAAAAAAAGGCTTATGACAATTGAAGGGGGTGTAATTTAATGTGAATTGGAGGCAGGGGGGAGCTAAATTAGTATAATTTGGAGAATATGTGCTATTTTAGAGTAAACTGGAGTTTTAGGTGTGGGTTAATTGAGAGTGATCTGTGTATGTGGGGTTTGGTTTTATATTTACTAAATGTCACAAAACACTTACGGCATACACTCCAATATACCTTTTTGACCAGCACAGTGCTATTTATAAATGGTGTGTACTGACCAAAATGTCTGCACTGTGAATTTGGATTCATTGCAGGTATGTTTGAATGTGGGGATGCTGGTGAGCCAATCATCACTTGCCACATCTTAGCCCCGCCCCCAGGATGAAGTCCTAAGTATAGAGGGCAGTCATGGCTCATCATGTCACAGCACAACCCAGCAGGGGAAGGAAAAAGGGAGCAGGAAGTTGAGCAGTTATGTGCAGTGAAAGGAGGACTGCAGAGGAGACCCAGCCCTGCAGTCTAGAAGAGATGATGGTGTTAGCCAGCGGAAAGTAGCAAGTGTGAGGGTCACACATGGCGCCTGGTAAGTCAGTTTCTTAATGTTTCCTGTATACTTTTTTTGTATTTCTTTTGTATGCTGACTTGAGGACTTGAGTTACTTTCTCCATTTTGGTTCATTCCTGTATGCTGATTGATTTACTTTCCCCATTGTATCTTACTGATTGATTTTACCTTTGATTTTAACTTTTCAATGGTAATAAGCAGTTGTTATATCAAACCTATCACCTTTCATTTGGATTTTACACATGGAATGAGGGAGGAGAAGGAGGAATGCTTTTATATGTGTATAGGGGGGTACATGTGTATATCTGTTCTTGACCCTGTGATTGTAGACTTGTCTTTGGGTTCCACAAATATTTAGCATTGACAGCTAAGAAGCCATTGTTTGCAGTCACAGCACATACAGTCAGGTGCATAAATATTGGGACATAAACACAATTATCATATTTTGGGCTCTAAACACCACCACAATGGATTTGAAATGAAACAAACAAGATGTGCTTTAACTGCAGACTTTCAGCTTTAATTTGTGGGTATTTACATCCAAATCAGGTGAATGGTGTAGGAATTGCAATGGTTTCTATATGTGCCTCCCACTTTTTAAAGGACCAAAAGTAATGGGACAAACTAAACAATCTTAAATCAAACTTTAACTTTTTCATACTTTGTTGCAAATCCTTTGCAGTTAATTACAGCCTGAAGTCTGGAACACATAGACATCATCAGACGCTGGGTTTCTTCCCTGGTGATGCTCTGCCAGGCCTCTACTGCAAATGTCTTCAGTTCCGGCTTGTTCTTGGGGCATTTTCCCTTCAGTTTTGTCTTCATCAAGTGAAATGCATGCTCAATCTGATTCAGGTCAGGTGATTGACTTGGCCATTGCATAACATTCCACTTTTTAGCCTTAAAAACTCTTTGGTTGCTTTTGCAGTATGCTTTGGGTCATTGTCCATCTGCACTGTGAAGCACCGTCCAATGAGTTTAGAAGCATTTGACTGAATATGAGCAGATAATATTGCCCGAAGCACTTCAGAATTCATCCTGCTGCGTTTGTCAGCAGTCACATCATCAATAAATACAAGGGAACCAGTTCCATTGGCAGCTATACATGCCCACGCCATGACACTACCACCACCATGCTTCACTGATGAGGTGGTTCCTTTCCTTCTTCATACTCTTCTCTTCCCATCACTCTGTTACAAGTTGATCTTTGTCTCATCTGTCCATAGGATGTTGTTCCAGAACTGTAATGGTTTTTTAAATGTTGTTTGGCAAACTCTTATCTGGTCTTCCTGTTTTTGTGGCTCACCAATGGTTTACATCTTGTGGTGAACCCTCTATATTCACTCTTGTGAAATCTTCTTTTGATTGTTGACTTTGACACATATACACCTACCTCCTGGAGAGTGTTCTTGATTTGGCCAACTGTTGTAAAGGGGTTTTTCTTCACCAGGGAAAAAATTCTTCTGTTATCCACCACAGTTGTTTTCCGTGGTCTTACGGGTCTTTTGGTGTTGCTGAGCTCTCTGGTGTGTTCTTTCTTTTTAAGAATGTTTCAAACAGTTGATTTGGCCACACCTTATGTTTCTGCTATCTCTCTGATGGGTTTCTTTTGATTTTTGTAAGCCTAATGATGGCTTGCTTCACTGATAGGGACAGCTCTTTGGATCTCATATTGAGAGTCGACAGCAACAGATTCCAAATGCAAATGTCACACCTAGAATCAACTCCAGACCTTTTACCTGCTTAATTGATGATGAAATAACGAAGGAAATAGCCCACACCTGTCCATGAAATAGCTTTTGAGTCGATTGTCCCATTACTTTTTGTCCCTTAAAAAGTGGGAGGCACATATAGAAATTATTGTAATTCCTACATCGTTCACCTGATTTGGATGTAAATACCCTCAAATTAAAGCTGAAAGTCTGCAGTTAAAGCACATCATTTTAATTCCATTGTGGTGGTGTATAGAGCCCAAAATATAAGAATTGTGTCGATGTCCCACCTGACTGTATATGCACCATATATAATTGTTCCACAAATGGGGAAGAGATCCTGCCGATATCCTCCACTGGAAACCTGAACTGGTAAATACATTCACATTCTCTTCTGGTGTGATCACTAATTAATTGTTCCAAAAAATAAATATAAGTGCAACTTTGCCAATCACAGTTAGGCTGCATTAAGCTGTTTTGTGGAAGCTTAAATTTAAATATCTAGTTTAGTGCTAAACATAGTTTGTGCCAGTTATTGGAAACACAATTAAGTTTCCAATGACAATCTAGCTATCTTCTCTGAAAGTACTCTAACAAGCTAAAATCACATCTAAGAGATTTGCAAAACAATGTGTAATGCAAATATAAAACAATCCCTGCATTGTAAAGTAAAAAGTGTGTTGGGAAAAATAAGAGGCAAATAAATTACAGTTGTACCCAGTTAAACCTTTCCCAAAATCAGTAATATATTCAGCTATTCATGACGGGCCCACATGCTGGGAAAAGTTGAATGGGGCTTCAGAAATCATAAAAATTTGTTTACTAATCATTTAATAACTAATGGCTTGGTGCAGAGATCAGACAATGGAGCTGACATCACCCATTTAATGTCCTACAGAGAGTTATTAAATGGTAAATTAACAATGTTTCATTGATTTTTTTTTTAAATCAGGTATTTTTTATTGAACAGTTCTTTTGTTTTACAAAAAGAAAACAATAAAAACCCCAAAACCACATAAAACATACAAACAGAAAACATACAAACAAAAGTGCACGTTAAGCGAAACATGTCTTGCACTATATGTCATATACAGTAGATGTAATATACAATGTTACCAAACTTATACAACGGTTACCAAAGCTGTTATCACCCGGTTGCCACCCGGAGCTTACCCCGAGGGATACCCCCAGACCTCCCCCCAGATCGGCCAATAACCCCAGACTACACATACCCAGGGAGGACAATCCCTTTACGAGGAGGGAAGAGGAGCGCCCACCCCATCAAGGGCCTCAACATAATACGGTGAGTCAATCCAAGGGGTCCACACCTTGTGGAACTTGTGTAGCGCCTTTCTAGTAGTGTACACAAATTTTTCGTGGCTGATAGTGTCATTTACCAGCGCGATCCATCGGCTCTGAGAAGGGGGGGTCACCGCCATCCATGCTCTTGCGACTATAACCTTGGCCAGTGACATCAAGGAAAACACATATCTATAAGTCACCGTATCAAAGGACTCAGCTAGAGTTAGGCCAAAAAGACAAACCTTGGGGTCAATAGGTATTGAAATGGACAGAGTACTCAGTGCAGCCGCCCACACCTCCTCCCAAAATCCCAGGACATCCGGACACCCCCACAACAAGTGCCAAAAATCCCCCGGACGGACCCCACATCTATGGCACCCATTCTCAGAACGTTGCCCCATCTGCTCCAGCCTTGCAGGAGTAATATAAACCCTGTGGAACATATAAAAGTGAACCTGCTGCAGACGCACAGAGGACGTAGCCACTCTCAAGCATCCTTGCATCATCCTTGCATATCCGCCCAGTCCTCATCATCCACACCACCTATGTCCACCTCCCACCACTGCCGCAGTGTATCCAAAGCATTTGGAGAGACCCCATCAATCAAACTGGAATACAGCATAGAAATAGTACCTTTCGAGGGAGCCCCAAGCAGCAAAACCCTAACTGGCGAAGATGTCAGCACCGGGAGGGTATTGCCATACGTTGCCCGCAGTGCATGCCTGAGTTGGACATATCTATAATATTGTGAGTTGGGAAGGGAGAATTCCTCTGTCAGTTGCTGCACAGATTTCCAGGAGCCCCCCTCTATGAGCTGCCCCAGTGCCGTAATGCCATACCGTCCCCAAACCACAGACCCCTCCAATGCAAGCAACTCCTTGAAGTAGGGATTGTTCCATAAAGGAACCTCCGGATCAAGCGCTCCCCTCTCCAGTAGACCGCAGACCGCAGTGCTTATACGGCGTGCCTGAGAGAGTAGGGCCGGGCAAGACCTAGGACACCTGGACACCAACAAATTCTGAACCGGGGACCATCCCTCACCTCCCCCGCTTCTGAGGAGATACAAAGTGGTATCATCCGGGACCCCCGTCACCCACTTAACCAACTGCCCGAGCTGAGCGGCCCAATAGTACAATTTGAAGTCCGGAAGTGCCAACCCCCCTCTATCTTTTGGCCTCTGAAGCACTGACATCCGGACCCTCACACGTTTTCCCCCCCACACCAGAGATGAAACACATGCATTAATAGAATTAAACACTGTTAGCGGTATGTATACAGGAGCCTGTAAAAGGGGGTACAGCAGCTTAGGTTGTACAAGCATCTTAACCAAGTTGACTCTACCTGTTACAGTTAACGGAAGCCTGCGCCAAGCCTGGGACTTTAATTTAATATAATCAATTACTGGAATGATATTTAGACTGACATATTGGGACATTACAGCCGATATCCAAATGCCAAGATATTTAAATTTAGTAGTCCACCGCAACTGATGATCCCCAGCAGCACCACCCGGGAGCACTCCAGACAAGGGGAAAAGATTGGACTTGGACCAGTTGATTTTAAGCCCCGAAAACAGACCGAAACGATCCATCACCACGAGGACCCTCTCCAACGATGCCCCCGTATCCGCCAAAAAGAGAAGCAGGTCGTCTGCATACAGGGCAATTTTGTCAACCGCCCCCCCCGTCGGAAACCCTACAATTCCGTCATCCGCCCGAATCATGCAGGCCAGGGGCTCAATAGCCAACGCAAACAGGGCAGGAGACAGGGGGCACCCCTGTCTCGTACCCCTCCCCAATCTGGGGCACCCCTGCCTCGTACCCCTTCCCAATCTAAACTGTGCACTGGTATGACCTCCCACACACACCCTAGCCCTTGGATCCGAATATAAAATCTGTAGCCATTTAATAAAGGAGTCCCCCAGCCCAAACCGGCGTAGAACCTCCCACAGGTACGTCCATTCCACGGAGTCGAAGGCTTTGGCCGCATCCAAGGACGCAACCGCCGCCTCCGACCCAGTTCCCGCCGACAACTGGATATGCGCGTATAGACGACGAAGGTTTATAGAGGTGGTCTTGCCCGGCATAAACCCCGTCTGGTCCGGGTGTACTATATGAGTGATAACAGAGTTAAGCCGCGTGGCGAGAATTTTAGCTAGCAATTTGACATCTGTGGCCAGGAGCGAAATAGGGCGGTATGATTCAGGGTACAGCAGGTCCTTATCAGCCTTGGGAATCACAATTATAAGGGCCTCGGACATAGAAGGGGGAGGGTACCCGT
The DNA here is from genome assembly GCA_011038615.1 of Limnodynastes dumerilii. Classification (NCBI taxonomy): domain Eukaryota; kingdom Metazoa; phylum Chordata; class Amphibia; order Anura; family Limnodynastidae; genus Limnodynastes; species Limnodynastes dumerilii. Next base: position 4,664 of record WWET01001890.1, on the reverse strand, counting down.
CTGGAAAATATACTGGAAGTTCTCCAGTAACTTAGGGATAAAAAACTTGGAAAATTGCTTGTACACTTCCACCGGAATGCCATCCGAACCAGGTGCCTTATGGTTCGGGACATCCGCCAGCGCCAAGCACAACCCCCGCTGCCGGACCAGGGTGAGTATTAGCCGCGGCAGCAGTAAAGACCAGCGGGAGGACAGAAGAATCCCAGGCACCTGCAGGCAAGGAACTCCCAGGTCCGACGTCCGCAAAGCCCCTCCAAACGGGTAATGTACCGGATCAGGCCGCGGAGAAGACCCAGACGCGTCTACTCCATTCGGCTCCCAAGCCACGCCCCCAATGTTTCATTGATTTACTAATGGGCTACAACTTAGCTTTTCCACCTTGTTTCTAAAGATGCATCTTAGATATTAAAGCTGTATTTAAGACCCACTGTAACTTGCAAGTATGTATTCTATCCTGATAGGAAGCACCAACTAGTTAGTTACAGTGGGCCAGATTCAGACCCCCATATGTTAGGCTTACTTATACAAGCCATGCAGATGCTACGATATGGATCTCCAAATAAAGAAACTTAGAAACTTAGTTCTGTACGATCCATTTGACAGGGTGGTCCATTTCCTCCATTCACCTAAACTCCGTAAGGTGGGCAGGGGAAATATTTACATTTTACAGTGTGGGCGGGTTTAAGCAGTTCTGTGTGAATCATGTGGACAGCATGAGAGAGGGGAGTGACAGGGGAGTTCACTCCCCTCATCCATGTTAACTTCCAGACTTCTGTGCTTCAGAAAATGCATGGAGATCTGCATTTGGCCCATTATTATGTACTGTATCATAATGTATATGTGCACAATTGTGGGATCATGATTATTTGGGTAAACTGGTATTCAAGTAGATCTGAGTAAGAATTTTTCAAAAACATTGAATCATATTCCAGTAGGCAAACAAACAAGAACATAAAAAGTTATCTATTGGGAATGTTCATGAGTAAAAGCCAGGGACAAAACATAAAGCACTGAATTTCCTATCATTTTCAAATCTGATTCATGAGACCTGTCTCTAATATTGAGCTATAGTATGGAATTCCCCATAAATTCAGATTCTGAGCAGGAGATCCAGTAAGGACAAATACTATGAGGGGAACTACTGATGTTCACCCAATTTTAGAAATTATGATTGACGGCACAACTTTTAGGCTAGACATTGACTCTTGCATAATGTATTCAATGATGTGAAGTGCAGTAAACTAAAGCATAAACCATAGCAATAAAGATTAAAGCTTCACTTTTGTGACCTCTGGTGTAAAAGGTAATTACATCATTAAAATCCTGCCTTACAATGAAACAGTAGAGTGGAAATGATGTATTCAGAGATTCAGGTAACAGTATTCAAATTTCCCTATATGTTCTTTCGAAATAAATAAGCCTTTACGCCAAATATTACATACTTTCCAAAAATTTGTTTAAGGCTTTGAGACCCAAGAATTCACTGAATTGTCAGCACATTTATTTGATATTTCATAGTAAAATGGGGCCCTGTTTTAAAATAGATTAATTGTAAAATATATGGGCGTTAAATGGTCAGCCAAATTTGGAAGATTCCTTAATTTGATTACAAAAATGTCACCCTCCGGTTTCCAAAGACCAGGGGCCAGATTTACTAGGTTTACTAAGCTGTGGGTTTGGAAAAGTGGAGATGTTGCCCATAGCAACCAATAAGATTTTAGCTGACATTCTCTTGTATGTAATAGGAAAGTGAGAGTTAGAATCCACTTTTCCAATCCTGTATCTTAGTAAATCTGGCCTCAGAAGTTACTTAACTTATTTAAATTACTTAACTGGTTTGTGATGCAGGTGTGAGTTTGATCACACCAATTCTTATTAAAATAATCTTCATCGGACCCCAGGTTTTATAAACCAGGCTAAGTAACACAGCAAATGCCAATGTATAGGGTAATACCTGATTGATTGATTTTTGTCCTTGTGTATTGACCTAAATTGTTACAATACTCATGCCTGTTCCCTGGTAGCTCTCTTCCTGTTGCTGTTTTTGACCTGACTAATGCTCCTGACTTCCCTCCTGTTTAAGATCCAAGATGCTACTATTGACTTTCACTTGTATATGAATTCCCTCTACCATGCCAGTAACCAATTATAAAGATCACATCATGGTATATACTGTACATGCAGCCAAGTCCATACCTTCTCACAAAGGTCCTTGGTGGATACCAGTATTGACTTAGATTGTGCACCCTACAGAATTGTGGCATCAATACTTGTTTGACCTTTACACGATTTAATGGAATGTTCTCTGAATGGTTCAATTGTAGTTGCAGTTGTAAATTAACTGATCATGCTTAAAAGAAGTTCTAAAAACATTGGGGTATATCCAGAACTATGTCCGTCTTCCATAGACGGACGTAATTCAATGAACAATAGCTACTGCGCATGCATAGTAGCTATTGTACGTAATCTGCGTATCATTTCAATACGTAGATTGCGTATATGCGATCTTTTAGACCGCATATACGCAATCTACGTAGCGAAACGATACGCAGATTTCGTACAATAGCTACTACGCATGCGCAGTAGCTATTGTTCATTGAATTACGTCCGTCTATGGAAGACAGACGTAGTTCTGGATCCGGCCCTTCATTTCCTTTTTTTAACCAGCTACTGAAAATTAAATATTACCATTGGTAACACAGTGAGAAAAGAATGTATCAATAAACATATAAAAAACAAAATACATTTCTATTATCTGCACATAAGGAGGTAATTAATTGTGATAGAAATGTTGATAGAGCATAATGTATTGAAGAGAATATTAAAGACATTACTAAAACGTACCAGTATTTTGGGAGAGACTTTGCCAGATGAACTTCCTCTATATAACATCCTCCTCATAACAGTTTTGTCAAGTTCCAGATAATTCAAAAAATGAAATATTTTTAATTTTGAAATATATTTTAGCACTAAAATTTGTTGCATATGATTTTGTAATTCTGTATTCTATTTACCATATTGTGGTTTGATTTTTATGTATTTTATGATTGCAAATAAATGTCTTTTTATTGTTCATATGTGTTTATGTCACACAGTCTTTTACTTCCTTTTCTTAATATGTATCATGAGGCATTTTGCCATTGGGGCCACTCGGTTGGTGAAAAAACCAATATGATCCATTATTGTCCTGGTACTTTTAAAGACTGGACTTTTTGTACATCTTATGCTAAAAGAACATTTTAGAATTATTAACAAAGCATCCATTATTGCAAGTGAGTTGTTTTGCTTGCAGTTTATTATACCTGTATGCCGCATATAGGAATTGGTGTTACATATCCACAGCCCTTCCTTATACTACTTTTCTTTAGATCCAGATAATGGGGTAAATCCAAACCTATGGGCTAGGTACGTTAAAACGCGTAGCGTATCGTATTTTCTAGGCACTCCCCTAATACTTACTTTGGCCATTTTACCCCAAACCCTACCTTAACTTTTCAAAGCGTAAGTACTGATGTACATAATGGATTTACGTACGTGACGGCCTAACCCGGCCCATACTGTCCAATTTATATGCCTCCCTCCACCTACAAAGCTTAATTATGGGTTGTCGTATGAATACCCCGCCTCTTTGTTCATAGTCACACTGATGGTACGTATATTCAGCGTTACGTGTCGTAACATCTCTCGCGTGCATGCACAGTAAATACAAATCGGCAATTGTAACAACGCAATCGTGCATAGTTTAGGATCTGTCCCAATGTTTGTATAAAGGAATAATAGACAAATACTGGAAAAAACTATTACAAGAAAAAAAATAACTATTATTCATTACAACCATTAACTTAATTTAATGGCAGTTCATGATACCAGTTCTACAGCTGATGTATTCCGCTGAAGGGAAAATAAAACACTGTTTAATTTTGTTTAATTTGACAAGATGACAAGCTCAGAACAGTGCCATCAAAATGAGAATCTGTAGGTCACAGTACCAGCAGGAGGTCACTAAAAAGGTTTTGGTTTCAACACATTAAGTAAACTATTGTCAGGCATTCAGGAAGAATTACACAAACACAGATGATGTGCAGAAACTGTAGCATCAGGTAAAAGTCTGATGCTATGAATTAATAATTGAAGTTTGGGATTAAATGAAGAGGGATTATCTGTTGACCAAGGTGTGAAAGTGATAAGTGAACTTCTCAATGAACCACAACATACAAAGGAGGAGGTCGTGATTAGATAAATATCAGTTTTAGACAATTATTATAGACAAATGATATATATAAAAAATGTCATAATTGATGTTTCTATTAAGTGGATAAGATATATAAGTAAACTGAGGCTTCTGATGATGCTCAAGATGAAGATTTCAATGTGACTGCTGAGTAGGCATATTAAATATCTTTCTTTAATGATTACTGCGCCTGTCCTCTTAAACAAACCTTCTTGTGAAACAAAGAATTCTACTGATTTTGCAATGAAAATGTCTTCTGTATTATAATAAACTGACACTAGTAAAATAAAATTAAACAATTTTCTATAATGCCATTATTAAAAGTAAAAATTATTTCAAACTGTTCTGTGACAGACTGACTACTTCAAGTGGCAGTCATATTGTGATGCCAATGTGTATGTATTGTCACGTTCAAGGATTGTTTGGGATCGGT
>WWET01001889.1:279543-295159 GCA_011038615.1 Limnodynastes dumerilii | reverse complement strand
GCCTCCATCCCCCCCCAGTACTCCCAACATGTGCCTCCAGACTCCAACCCCCCCCCCTTCCCCCAAATTTTCTTACCTTACCTGTGTCCTCCAAGCGGGACTGCGGCTAGAATTGAAGTCCCATGGTGGCCGAGACTTGCGAGGGAAATGTAGTCTCGCAGTCACAGATGAACCTGTGACCGCAGGTATCCTAGCAACCAGCCAGCCCTCATTTTAAAAGGATCCAGTCCCAGTCTGACCCCAGACCAGCGCTGCACTAGACGACAGGATCTCAGCCACAAGTGGCATTGCCAGGCAATGCCCCCTTTGGCTGGTGCCCCTGGCGTGTGCCATCCTGGCCAAGGGGTAGACACGCCTCTGGTTGTTTGGACTTACCTACTTAAAAATAAGACTGCCCAATACTATTTTTGAGTTAGGGGTGACTTGAAAATTTTTAAACAGGGGGAACTATTGGGAAATCTATATTAAGTATTCAATTGCTCTAATGATCTGGCTTCTATGATCCAGGAACTATCACTGTATATCTTGCTTTGTGTGGTGTGTGTATTCCTTTAGAATACGCATATATTCTGATTATGGCAATCCTTATTTGTAGAAAATAATGAGAATGCAATGACACCAATCGTATTTTTGTTTTTTTTTCTTATTTCATAAGAATATCATTTCATATTGCACAGAGGAACACTGCTCTATACGAATCAAGGTTCATGCATCCTCATTTCTCTGATTTAATATGTGATCATTACTGAAATTAATGCTAATTTTATTACAGACCAACTCAACCACAGATCACAGTTGTGCTTTGGTGCACTTTGATCATCAGACTATTAGCATAATTATGTCAATGAAGGTAACTGAACACAGCACTTTCTTTATTTGCAATCTGTCTTATCTGTTCAATTCTATTTATATTACAACATATACACATATATGTACCCTGCAGAAAGTTCTGCCAGCTGCTTTACATCCAGAGACATTTCACAAATAAAATATAAAAAAGTTTTGTTCAATTCAATTCAGATAAAACTTATTGTAACTTTTAACCATTTTTCTAAATTATGTGTATGAACGAGCCTTAGGAGACTCAAACATTGAAAAAGTACAGAGAACGATAAACTGCCTATACAGTATAACCCAACACAGCACAGTAAATGTCATTCTAAATTCCCTTTAGTTATGTGCCCCATTTCTCTGAATGAATGTCTTGTTTGTACCTTCAGTATAAAACAAATACTTCATGATTGTATGATATAATGACAGAATTGTACTTCTTCCAAAGCATTGATAAGTACATATTCCTCAATCACTGAAGCACCACAACAACCTACTGTACTGCATAATCATGCACTTGGGGCACAAACCAAAAGCTCCATATATCATTAATGGCACTACATTAGAAACTACTGAGGAGGAGAAAGATCTAGGAGTTATTATTTCCAGTGACTTAAAGGTAGCCAAGCAATGCAACAAAGCAATGAGAAAGGCAAGTTGCTTGGTCTTTTAGACCGCATATACGCAAGCTACGTATCGAAACGATACGCAGATTACGTACAATAGCTACTACGCATGCGCAGTAGCTATTGTTCAGTGAATTACGTCCGTCTTCCATAGTTCTGGATCTACCCCATTGAGTTTAGAACTCTGAGCAGTGCATCCAGTGTGAAAGTCCCACTGTCATGTCCCATTTATCTGAGCTGCTGAAGTACCCCTACAAAAAAGGCCTTCTATGTAGGATTGTAGGTCTAGTTATTTATCAGTCTCCAGTACACAGAGATGTAAAGATCTGGGTTGATTGATTATAAAGAACTGCCTTCAAATGTGAAATCCCTACTAAATAGTCTTCTGCTTTTTATTTCACACAGGGAATTCAGAAGAACGGTTTGCTGACCTGTTTTTGCATAGCAACGCTGGAGATAACATATGGTCATTGTGCAGGAATAAATCAAGTATGTAGTAAATTCAGGCCTGAACATAAGCCCTTGTTATAGTTTTATTTGCTGTTTCATCACAAACAGGATTTATGAACAGTGGGAATTATAGGTTACATAAATTATATATAAACGTATAAATATGTATTAAAGATTAGGCGTTCTGACAGTAAGTTGCGTGTTGACACATTTCACTCCCTAGGAGCCGTTAAGTGTTAACCAGAAAGAAAGCAACATGTGTACAGACTGTGTACAGCTTTCCTTATCTTTACTGACGCACACAGGAGGTGAGCACAAACCTGTGTGATGTACATCCAAATGCAAGCCCGGGACAAGCCGGTTAGGATGCCTTGGAGAAGTAAGGCAGGAAAAAAATGCAATGATGTCACCTTGAGCAGGAGGGTACTTTAATATACCTGGGAAACAGTGGCTACGAGCGTGCGAGAGCTTCAGTCACAATGCAAATGCAAGAAAACTAGAGGCAAGAATTCAGTTAGCCACAAAAACGCTATTTTTTCCATAATTAATCCATAATCTCATGACACAGTCTATTTACTCATTCCAAACTCGAGTGCCCTGTGTGTACACATGCGTGCAAACCGCGGTTACACATCAGAACACACTACGAACGATCCTGGATTACGCATCGTAAGTCTTTCCGACGACAGCCGTGACGTTATGTACAATTGTACAGGGTATGGATTTGCCCTATGTGCAAAGGGAGGAAACTACCCTCGTGCAATCGAAAAATAAGATCGCACTGTCGCAACTTACCAGTACTGTACTCTATTAACGCATTGACAGCAGCATAATGCACACGTGACATCACCCTACTTATCTACTGCATATAGCACATTAAGGGGTCTGACACAGGTTGTGGAGCCTCAGCCCCTGAACGGTTTTTCCTTATACTCTGCCTATTTATGGCTGAATTCAGGTCTGGATTGTGTAAATTGCCTGAGTTTACCCTTACAATACACTGACTACATGCCTCCTCCTCTTCCCTTCCACAAAACAAACCCCAGAATGCACGTGGTCGAGCAGTGAGCGGCATGCAAGTCTGGATCCTGCACCGTTTCTAAGCTTGATAAGTGCATATTCACCCAGAGATACACTGCAACAACGGGCACAGGTTCACTCATAGCATAGGCTTCCTGCTGCTACGTAACAAGAGAAATAAAAAGCACCACTGTGGGGCGGAGCTTGAGGGTATGATTTATGCAAATCATATCTGAAGCTCCACCCCTGCCTAATAAAAGCAGTCATTTATAGGTTTACCTTCAAGCCCTACCCATCCTTAATAACACCCAAGGCTTAAGGCCGTGATTTATATTAAAGCCCCAGACAGCCTCAAGCTCAGATCCAGGAGTTGCTGACTCTTCTGGGGTTCCAGGAGCGGCTGCAGTCTCTGGTCTGATGGAGCGCTTTGTGAAAAGTTACTTTTCGGCTGTCTCTATTTTGAATAGGGAGCCATTTTAGAATTTTTTTTTTATGAATGGGTGATCGGCATTCTCGCCCATTCGTTTTCGCAGACCTGCCGGATGACAGCTCCGGAGAGGTGAGTAACCTCTCCAGGGCATTTTAGTATTAGGGGAGGGGGGTTAGGGTTAGGTGATAAGAAAGAGAGCGTGAGGGTTAGGACCATAGAATGAGAGGGTTAGGGTCAGGCTGTGGGGAGGGGGGGTCTTAGGGTTAGGCTATAGAGAAGGCAGTATTAGGGTCAGGCTAGGGAGAAGGGAGGGTTAGGCTCAGGCTTCGGGGAAGGGAGAGTTAGGGTTAGGGTAATGGAAGGGGAGGGTTAGAATTAGGGGAAGGGTTGGGGTTAGTTTAGCCACTCACCTTTCGGCGCATCGTGTTCGGTGCTCCAGAGATCGATTGCTATGCCTCTTCGAGGCATAAGCAATCAATATCCCAGCCAGCTCGAAATTTCTCAGAAATTCAGTATTTTGAATTAAAGACCCCAAATATCCCTTGCTGACAAACATTGGGTCTTTATTATTGTCATTTTGTTTGAAGGGGAGTAGAGGATTGTGTTTAAGATCACTGGTCATCATACTATATATTTCATGTTCATTATTAAGAGAGAGATATAATTGGCATCTCTAAAGCAATTCCCCAGTATGTTTCCTAGGTCTTTAAAGCATATGTTGAAATGAAACATCCAGCAGAACAAGAATCTGACATGTCCGCAAACTAAATATATTGCACTAATTGTTCTGTTTCTGTTTTCTGTGCACATGTAAAAAATTAAATCTAGCTGTAAAAATAGCAAACATTAAAAGCAGCCCAATTTACAAAAACGAAAACCACAATATAGTGGTCGTTCCCCTTAATTAACGCAACTCCAGCGTTCTAAAGAATCCACACGAAGCAGCAGTTCACGTTTCGGAGCCAGAAGCCCCTACTGATGCGGATTCAAATCTAGCAGGGGATGCAAATGATGTCCCTATGTGGATGCCAGAGACGGTCAGATGACTCCACAGCATTGTCAGTTCCGACCAAATCAGACAATGGAACACTCTGCTAAAGTCAACATGCTTCCGGAGCCTTCATTACTTACAGGTCTGATCTGTTGCTGGTTTATTGCAGCTGTTGAACAGTTTCCACATTTCCTTAAAATGACATAATTACTGTAACATACATTTGGTACAAGCAGAGTCTTTATGAAACGTTCCTTACAGCCTCTGTTTGTTTCAGGCCTGTTGGAGTCTTGGGGTTTACTTGGCTCATGCATGGTCTTAATGAATGGCAGCAAGTTTAAAACAATCTGTGAAAACCAAGGAGTTTTCTATATTAAACCAGTAGATTACTATCAGTTATAGGTACGGGTGACTATACAATATTATTCTATTCTTATACACACTTCTTGTGTGTTCTTATTGAATCAAGAAGTTCCCTGGTGGCACAAAGATGGTATAATGCTGTGTACTCACTTGTACTTAAGTGATAGCAATCTACTGCTATATTATGGTCAGTAGCTGCTTTTTACCAGGAATCACCAGGCTCTCTCTATACTGACAAATGCTGCAGATATTATGTTATAGTTTATTATTGGAACTTTGCAATTGTACAATTATTCTACAATCTCTGAGAGAAAGGCATTTTACTATTCATTCATTTCCGAGATCAATTAAATCCAATTTGAAATTTAAGTAGACCAATCAAAATGGCAGGTTCCATTACCAAGGGAAAAAGGGTGCAAGGTGAGCGCTAATCTACAGTTGATAAAAATGACTCACAGAATGGCTCCTGTATATTTCAATATTTAATAGGCAAAACAGCTAATATAAAATAGTCCACATAAAAATGTGTTGATATAATAACAAATGTAGTTTAGTCCTCAAAGTGAAGCTCAAATAACAGAGGCTGCTAATTCCTCATTACTATTTTCCATCATTCCAAGGAGGAAAGTCACTACCCTTTACACGGCATATTGTTTATACCTGACCAAGTACTTGTGCATATAGGACCTGATTCACACTTAAGAATTCTTATGATTTTAGGTGCGTATATTTAAGAACGGATGCACTGCACATGCATAGTAACTTTTATACGCTATTTGCGTTGGACTTAAATTCGCAAATTCCGTGGTTATACGCTACAAACTTAAAATCTCCAGGTTCGTAGTAACATACGCAAAAATGGGCGTTCCATGCATATTGAACTCGGCCGATAGGAAGATTTGGGTGGAGAGAGACATTTACATGAGCAAATAAAGGTGTGTTTATGCAGTTAAGTTCCTAAGTAGACGCCCTACACATTCAAATGGGAACCTACAGGTAAGGGAGCCCTATGGCACTCGTAAGTCACATAAGAACCTGAAAACCGGGGGCGTGCCGAGGGCGTTTCATTGCTATTAATTGCGTATATTTAGTGTGAATCAGGTCCATTGTGCAAACTTTGATGGACTGAACTACATTTGTTATTATAATTAACACATTTTTATGTGGACTATTATTTATTAGCTGTTTTGCCTATTAAATATTGAAATATACAGGAGCCATTCTGTGAGTCATTTTTATCAATGGTAGATTAGCGCTCACCTTGCACCCTTTATCCCTGGACCACTTTTTTTTTGATTGGGGAGAGGAGAACCCAATGCGTAGCCCTCTATCGCAGCTAGAAAATTACTCTTTGTGTATTATAACCCCCAATACTGCCACCCTGACCAGATAACCTCTCTTTAGGTTCCATTACCAATCTCTGTTAGTCCATGTCTCGGTCTGCCGTCATGGTACTTGCGTTATCACATACAGTCTGGTGTTCCCTACAAGTATATAGATCCATTTAGCCTTGCACCCCCTCACCTTATGCAATACTCAGAAGGCCGAAGACTGGCTCAAGTTATTCTATCTCTGCCCACTTCAAAACTAGACGCACACTGACCAGTAAGTGTAACGCAAGCACTCAGGGATTGGACGGTGGTGGCCTCTGAGCAACACATAATCCGCCCACTGCTCAGCTAGTCTCTGCGGCAGCTTGTGTGCTCAAGAGTCTAATATTAGCTTATCTTCTGTTTTATATACTGCTTAACCAATCAGTAACAAGAAAACACAAGGCCACGCTTCTATTCAAACATATGAAATGTGTACAAGTGTATATATTAATGGAAGAGGAACTTAACCCAATACAGCTATATTGTGACCTAAACCTCCTTTTTATGTATGTGCTGACACATAGTGTTATATAATGTTTGGTATAGACCTGTTTTTTGCTCCTTATAGTTACACAGTGGTCACTTTGGTCCTTGGCTGCACCTCTCACTGTGTTTTCATGTTACAGTTAGTTTACTTTGGGAGCCTGACCCCTCCCCAATATGGCTGCTGCACACTTTTCAAATGGCCGGAGTGTCTTACTACAGATCTCCTGTGTACACATATAGCAGATGGATAGGGACTCACCTACAGAAGGTGCCTTGATGCTGGGCAGGTGAGATAACCCAATATAGCTATATTGTGAACTAAGCCTCATCTATATGTATGTGCAGACACATAGGGCTGAATTCACACTTAGGAGTGAGTTAGGTGTAGACAGAACCGCACCTAACTCACTCGTCCTGTCCCTAACCCACCCCCCATTTTTTAGGTACCTTATGACACTTAAGACTGCCATTGGGCTACCTTATCTTACCGTGCACAGTTTCCTTCTTAAGAAGGAAACTACGCACAGAGAATGGTTTGCATGCGTAGTGGGTACTTTCAGGAGATTCCGCACTTAAGAAACCAAAGCTTCTTAAGTGTGAATCAGGTCCATATTGTTTTATAACGTTTGTTTGAAGTGCCAGACCTGTCTTTTGTTGTCTGCTTAACCAGTCAGCTGTCTGTGATACAGCAGAGTGGCTGAGCAGGTAAAGAAAGGACTGCCACAAGGGATTAGCTGAGCCGCGGAAATAGGAAGGAATATAAATAAAGGCATAGGGAGATATCTCTCTGTGTGCAAGTGGTAATCAATAGCCTGAAAATAAAACCTGTTTCAAATGGAAAAAATAACAGCAATCAATTAAACTTGAGAAAACTTCATGCAGTTCAGAACATTGTGTGGTATCCAAGCCAAGAGCTGGTCGTGCTGAATTAATCACATCCAGCAAGAAGGCGCTAAGCTACCAGTAGCCCCCTTCCTCCACATTCCATCCCTGTGTGGCAACCTTAGCTTAAGGTCACCACTCCAGTGTTGTACAGTCAGCCATGTTTTTCATTTATTTCCCCTGTTCATTAAACCTCTGAGTTGTCCTGTCTCACATAACAGATGGCTCTTTCAAGTCTTGTTACCATTCCAGAATCTTTAGAGGACTTCAAATTTGTGTACTTAAAACAGGAAGCTTACTGAAAAAACAATGGCAAAGATGTGCACACACGGGTCCGCTGCCAGACAATCTGGATCCACGGACGCTTGGAAACAGTTCCATCAAAGTGACAGAAATCATTACACTGGTGTTGCAGCAATAAACAGATTCTCTTTCCACATGGTATTTTCCTGTGCCGAAGACACTGATACAACACAGATATGCATTTTTTTTCTTTCTTTCATTTGCTGGTGCTGAAACTAATTGATTCAATTGTTACAAGAATCCCTCAGGCTCACAAGAAACTTTGCATTTTTACAGAACAATATTGTGAGGTTATTGCTTTTTCAGATTTGGGATTTAGCAGGCGGATTTTCCATATGGGATGTGCGTGTGCAATGTAAAGTTATCCGTAATGAGAATATATTAAAATATAAATAAAAATCCCCCGTATCTATTAACCCATGTCTAACTAGAGATACGGCATGCAGTGTATAAACGGTATAATACACCAATGACTCCAAAGGGAATTCATAATTCTAATAAATTCTATGAGAGCTGTGTAGCAAAGCACGGTTCAGCCCTCAGCGCCTGATCCTGAATTAGCATTGCCGGACGACTTTTGCAAGCTGCTTGCGGAAGTTAGGCATTTCTCTGGTAGTGCGCACGTGAGCGCCAGATGTTAGGCTACAGATCTTCAAGCGCATGGATTTAAGTTCCATACAGTAGGATATTTGTCCGATGGGCAGAGTCTCAAATCTGCATGCCTAAAAAAAGAGACGGGGATAGGCATGTAGATAAAGTTAAATGGGCGTAGGGTACGCATTTCTGCATGAATCTCTATCCAGACAGACACAGATCTGGGCAGAGAACATAGGGTTCTGGACGCGTAAGTATGTGAGAGGGAATTAACAGGGGCGTTCAATCCTCTCTCACACCCAGATCTCCATGCACACAAAACACACACAGAGGTCAGAATTTAGGACCTCGGTGAAGGCTATAAAACTGTAGGAGAAAGGCAACAAATATTAAGCCAATCATCATCTGTATATGCAAATGGGAATCTAACGGGTGTGTTAAGCTTGGCACACACTACATCCAATGTTACAAGGTGTGATATAAGAAAACAATAATACTGATGGGAATGACAATTCACACAAATACACTGACACAATGTACCAGGACAGCTGTGACTGTCTTCCCCATTATACTTGTTTCTATTTTCTTTCCTTATATGCCTGGCCACAAAGACCATGATGATGATTTAGAATCGCTGTTGATTTAGAATCGTTGGATGGTCAGGACTGTGTACACACTTCTCAATTGGAATGATACGGTGACATTCAAAACCAAATCAGACAGAGTAATGTGCTTTACAACTATTAAGCTTGATTACATGAAGTACTCACTAACAAGATATTGTTTCAAACACTCGTTTATTGTTTGGTCAGCACCATAATCGAGTGAAAATGATGTAGTTCTGACAATTTGGGAATTTTTTTTTATTTTTTTTTTTGCTACAAAGAAGTTGCTTTATGTTACTGTTAAAGTCCCAACACATCTGATTTATACAGCAGAACATTAATCATCAGGACACAGGTGTCTCCCAGTTACATATTTTGAAAGATCTCCAGCATCAGAGGAGCTTTTTTGGGTTTTGTTCCACCAAAATGTTAGGCTTTAGTTAGGTTTCAGTTTGAATTATCCTATAATGTGCGCTCATTAAGTGACCGGTGTTACAGGCTCTATGGTGATAATATTAAACAACATCTATCAACAGACTGTGGTTCACTTTCTCCCTGACTGTTCTGAGCTTGTAGAAGGATAACAATGTGAGCAGAAAGCAGCGGAATCATTTTTTCATTTAATGCCATAAAATGTGCATAAGGGGAGGAACGGGTATTCAAATAGAAAGCGGAAGTGAGAGGCATTTGTACACAGCCTAGAGCACTTATAGCTTGTATTACCTAGAACTCGTTGTCTTTAGGCTTTCCAAATGCTGCACATTATCTGCAGAAAATGTCAATGTAAGAGTGCAACTCATTTCATTATGTATAATACTCATTAATATTTCACAGGCAGCAGCTTCAGATATTTATCATTTATTTATATGATAAAAAAAAAAAGAAAAACAAAGTTGGCATTTTAATATGTAAACTGTCTTTTCATGAATGGAATGAGCTTCTCTTTTAGATGTTCCTACTCATGATGCCAGAAATCTATCTGCATTCATCAGATCTTACAGTCACCCCAAGATTCAAGGCCTTCAGATGCACCAGATTCCACTGTACTTGAGAGAGTTATATAGCTTGTACACATTGAGTTGATGATAGACAGCAACACACAGGTGTCTTGTTACCCTGTATTGCAGGGACACATGTTGGTTCCATTTTGGTCTGATACTTGAAAGAATTTGTTACAAGGCAGCAGACTGGATGTATCTGTCCTACGTAGAAATCAAATATCACCTGAGCAGCCACATGAACAGTCACCTGCTGAGGAGCACATTGCTCAGTACCATGCAAGCTAATGTTGGGTCAGGAAAGTGTCACCGATAATCAATGTCCTGATCCTAATGTGATCTGATTAATGGCTTCATATTCTATAAGCTTGGAACATAGAGGACATTGAGAAAGGACTCTTAGGCTCGAAACGCGTCAGAGCCGGCAGTATCCAGAAGTCTACTCCCATCCTGAGCCACCTACAAAGGCAGCATATTGCGTCTAGCCACTAGCCATGTTTTCTAATAAAAGTTTCACATAGTCGTCAGTGTCTTTTCCATCTGCTCTACGTATGTGACTGGCTCCTACAAGTTCACCTATAGTCTTTATGGATGTTTTATGTAGTTCAGTTGTATCTGTATTTCTATTAAAAGTGGGGGTTTTTAATCCCCATTATATTTGCATGCTTCCCCATGGTGGGGGTGAATTATACTGGAGATAAAGAATCTTCTCAGATATACTTATATGTGACTTATTACAGAAAGTTTTTGGAGTCACTGCAGTTTTTGAAAGACTATATGATTTGTTTGGGTTTATTGAATTGGTTTTTTTTTGTTTTTTTAAACCGCACTTTTCTATTGATTTAAGAGACATTAATGTCCTCAGCCAACACCTACCCCACTAATTCTATTTATTAGAATATATTATGTATTTTTTGGTACTTCACAAACAACTTTTGCTCTTTACTAGTGCTTCTTTTCAATGAAACACAACATGCTTTGTGTCTATTCATATGTATTTTCAGAGATGGTATAGGATTCTGACACTCAAAAACAGTTTCCTATGCTTTTTTTTAATGATTTATGAAAATGTATCTCTGAACAGTTGCTTAACGTATTGGATGATAAAGCTGGCTAAGAATGACAACTGCTTTTTCAGCAAATATATCGGGTACAACTTAAACATCAACGGTCTATGTTTAATGAGACTCAACCTCTAACACACACACGGAAGTGGTTTAAAAGTTCCAATTTCACAGTTCAAAATGGCTTCCAAGTTTTAATATCATAAAGTGAATCACTGCAACAATTGCATTTCTGACATACAAATGGAAGCAGAATTTAAAACTTAGTTGTGTCACAATGTCAGGGTAATAGAAGCAAGATCAATGCAGAGAGTTGTACAGATGATAGTCCTCCAGAAAGATTTTGAAAAGGCGATATGATGAATGGGGGAAGAGGGGGTATTGGATGCATTAACAAAAAGAATTTACTTATATTTGGAAAAGCTATAGATACATTAATATAATATGATTGGCTTTAAAAGGCTCAATTACAAATTTGTCTTATTTGTCACTATACAGAGAACGACATTGATGGTTATACTCACAAAGTCGAAATCCCCATCCGGAGGAACCTTCCAGTTGTCGGGGAAGACGTTTTTGGATATGTGGTACTGCTCGTGAACATTCTGATTGTGGTTCTCGTGGGGCTTGTTCTTGGAGTCTTGCTTATCAAAGTAATCCATAAAGGACGGACGCGGTACTTGCGGAGACGTTGCATTTCCTGGTAAAAGAAAACTTTATTGTTACCCCAGGAAAAACACGGTTCACAATTGACTGTGCACAATGCTGTACAAAAATATAAATCCCTATTATAACACTCCCTAAAAGACAACCAATACTGTAAATCTACTAACATATTATATAATCGCATCTCCTAGCGCAGAGAATTGGGTGGGATGCATTCTACAGACCACGGCAATGTTCTAGATAATGAGTAGATAAGAAGTATCGTTTATATGTGAATTATATTGGACTTAGGTAGACAACTTGTATTTTGCCTGAACACAAGGGCATGCATATAAACTGTAGGGTGGAAATGTGCGTAACAATTATTGCCTTGAAACGGTAGTTGAAAAGTGGAATAGCCGCCCATTTGAAGTGGTAGAGGCTAAACAAGCTTGGGATATATATATAATATCCTACTAAAATTTTACCCTAATTTGAGGGTCAAACAGGGTCTAGAAGATTTGAAACAAAAATAAAATTTTAGACAGTATGGTCCAAGTGACTCCTAACTGCTGTCACATTCTATATTCCAAAACCATAGCTCCTAAAATGCCCAGTTACATCTCAAAGGGGAAAAGACGAGTAAGTCACCATGGGAAAATACGTAATACTGGCTGGAGAGTCATATATATCTACATATAAGCCAATAAATTACACTGACTTCTATTCCCCTAAATGTCAAGGACATCCTGGAAATATGGCATTGCGTCATGAGTCATATTTTATTTTACTCTCTGTTATGTGCTTGTGGGTAATTGTCTATAGGATAAACTGTAACATCTTTTAAACAGCACATAAAGGTCACACCAACATACATCATTTATAGAGACATTCTACTATTGTACATGTCTAGTTTCAAAGGGCAAGACAAAGATACAATAAAGTTTGGTGACACAGGTAAAGAACAGTAAGCCCATTGCGAAGATATCAACGGTATCTTGGTTTCCAAAGGATTTTAATTAACATTTTACTTTTTAAACGTTTGCTAAGGTATAGGTCACACAATATTGATTTTTAATTTGAAGCACCATTATGTAGGTTAATACAAGATACAAAAAAAAGTATACATTACTGATCATTTTCACAACGATGTATCAACATATCTGCATATAATTAACTCCCACTTAAATGTTATATATTTAATTTACAGAAAAATGTTATGTATATATTCCTATTATAAATAAGTTAAAATTGTATTTAAAGTAAATTATGCTAATTATGCTAAAGTCTTACTTTTTATTTAGAGGGTTATTTTTGGGCAGACATTTCTACAAACTGCTAAGGAGCAATACGTTTTTATATCATAACATTGTGATCTAAATAAACGAACATACAAACGATAAGATATGGACAGTATTCAGAGTAAAGAGAATAATCCACGTCTAAGTGCATTCGTGCATAAATATACGCACGATAGAGATGCTGCAGACATATTCAGAAAAACAAAAGTTAACCGCTCCCCAGTTACAGAAGTGCCATGTATGGATGGAACTCTGTACTGGGTACTTTTATGAACGGATACGTTACTCGGATGTGAATCACACGGCCAATAAAGTTTCTTAAAGTTACTCAACATTCACTGTTGATGTAAACACCCAAGATTAATTGTGTTAATAGATGTTCATTATCAGAATATTCAGAAAATGTGTCAATTTGTTTTATTGTATTGTCTGCTTTTTAAAATATTTTTAACCTTTTGTACTGAAATTTATTCTGTGTTTTGATTGTATTTTAGTCAGTTTTTTTTAAATTTTATTTATACCCTTTTATTGTAATGTATTTAATGTGTCCATACACAAACATTATTAATTGTTTAAATTAAAATTATTTTTTATAATAACATTGGTCTATTAATAACACCTTTTATGTATGCTAATATATGAAAATTGTGACCTAATTGACATGTGTCTTGGTGTACAAATTTTTTTACATCGTTGTATTTTTTTTTATTTATTAAAATTTTTGTAATCATAAATAATGTGTATAAAAGTGCATAAGTGTATAGATTATCTGTTTATTTATTTTAAATATACAATTATGTGTTTATTTTTATGTGTACTGTAATCTGATGTATTCATTAAAAACATGCAACGGGTGTGGGCTGAACAAAGCAGAAAGGCAATATGCATAGGCTCACAGCAACTATGTGGACAACAACTTAAGAGAAGTAAAGGCAACCTTAACTTTTTCCGTGCATCAGACGTAAGGCTAAAGGCATAATTAGACATTAGTAGTCCGTGTTCCCTCTCATTTGCATTAAGAGCCATTCCCCTCTACAGTATGTTCACATGTGGAGCACTACACATGCTGAAGCGTGAAGCTGTCCTCAGTGTCTGTGAATCATTCGGCCCTGGTTTCCGAGTGTATATGCATAGTATATGCAACATTTCTGCATCTGCCACGCGTACCTTCGCAAAAGTTCTTAGTTGTGAATCAGGTCCTACACCTTTATTTTTCTTTTTGTAAATGTCTATGCACAAGGTTTAGCTAGTCATCAGGGCTGTATAGACGGCTCAGGTTTAAGGCTAAAAAGATTATTAGCACCAAAGTGATCTCTAGCTGCAAAGTACATGCAATAATTTTCTAGACTTCTATGTTTTTCCATTTTATCTACATGGTAATTCTTTAGCTTTTTGCACCAGGGACGAGTCATATAAAGAGGTGAGGATAAAATAAAAAACTAAGAGCGCCACAACACTATAATACAGCAAGCAACTATTAATTAATAAAATATAAATACTTTAATATATAAAATACAATATAACATAGACAGTGATGTATATTGCAACTTAGCTAGCTGGACTTGGAAGCTCTTATCTTATACCTCAATCACATATAATTCAATAAAATCATGAGTATTCAGACAGCTAACAGAAGACCATGTGACTGCATAGCAACAAATATCTTCTATCTATATAAAAGTCATTCTGCTCCTCACCCTTATACGCATGCGCAGTAGCGTCCACACGTTGGGACACTACTGTGCATGCCCAACGGTGAGGAGCAGAAACACACACACACACACACATTCCACAAGCCCTCTCCTCCTGCCCGCACTGAAGATGTTCTTGCCACATCCAAGATGGCGTCTGGGGTCCTTCCTAAGAAACCCTGCCACCATCTTGAATGTGGCAGGCACTTCCTGAATGCAGAAGTAAGGGATGAGCGGATGAGACACCCACTGCCGCCATCTTCACATTCTGCACCTTACCTCTGCATTCAGAAAGTTCATACCACATTCAAGATGGCGGCGGCAGGTCAATAGGAAGGACCCGACCGTGGCAGGAACTTCCAGAATGCAGAGGTAAGGTGGAGATGGTGGCAGGGGGTCCCTCCTCTGCTACCTAACAACAGGGGCAGGCTATTGCTAGGTAGCAAAAGAGGGACTTGCAACTGCAACCTTGATAACACTGGGGGTCTGGAGACACATGGTGAGGGATACTGGGGGGGCTGGTGACATGATGAGGATACTGAGGAGGTGGAGAAATGATGGGGATACTGGGGGTTTGAAGACATGATGGAGATACTGGAGGGGTGTAGGTCCCCATAGCGAATGGCCCTATTTCAAAATCGATTGCTCATGCCTCGAAAAGTAAGGCTTCCCTTACCCTAACCCTAAGTCACCCTCCCCACAGCATAACCCTAAGTCCCCCCTCCTGCAGCTTAAACCTAAGTCCCCCCTCCTGCAGCCTAACCCTAAATCACCGGAGAGAGTTACTCACCTCTCCGTTGGCCTGGTCCACTGTTTTCCTAAAAATTAACCGCATACTCACCCATTCTTAAAAAAATTTCTGCGGTGTTACACATTCGAAATATGACCAGATGAAAAGACACTTTTGGCTGTACCTATTTCACAGTCTGTAACCTTGCAGCGGGGACTCGCAACAATACTGGG
>WWET01001889.1:235419-248925 GCA_011038615.1 Limnodynastes dumerilii | reverse complement strand
CACCATGTGTCATGTAACTGTGGCTGCTATGGTTGCCATGGAAACAGGAAAATGTGCAGAACAAGATTGCAGTCTGAATAAACAAAGCCCGAATGCAATATAATTATCAAGCCACTTTTATGCTTTGCCTCCCACACCTTGCACTTTATGAGATTACTGCTTTAATAACTCTTACTAGAACAAGACAAAGAGGTGATTAGCCATGTCAATTATTAATATGCAGCTGCTGTGTTCATCAGTGATCACTTTACTATCTGGACATATCATCTGCATGCTTTCCATTCCTTCTGTATAAGGAAATTAAAAGAATATCCACAAGTGCTCTCTCTCTCCTATAAAGGCAGACATTCTTGCAAGATATAAAACACAGCACGGACAAGTGCTAGTTATTTAGTTCTTGGGATAGAGCCTAAACCTTCGACACCAGGCTCCAAGCGAGTGAGCACAGATCCCCTCTTATCCAGCCTGAGTTTACACATAGGAAACAAATGCTTGCAATAATTTTAGCTGTTGCCCTTAGCAAGTTAGTGCCCTGCATTCCATGTTCTCTGTGTCACTGACCTAGGATAAGTCACTCAAAGGGCCGAGCTGCAGGATCTGTTAATCATTTGGGCAATCAGTGAATAGCAGCAATTTGAGAGCTGATATTTATTTCATTTGGAATGCTTCCATGTTAAATCAGACATCTGAGTAACTGGCTCATAAAAGTTACTCAATACCAAAATAAGAAGTGTTATCTCCAGGAAGATGAGGCTTCTGATATAAGCAGTGATTTACTGCGTTATGAAAGGGTAACTTTTTACTGCTTGATTGTGAACAGGGAATTAAAGGATGTAGTGCAGGGGTTCTCAACCAGTGGTACTAGTACCACTGGTAGTACTTAGACCACTGTCTGGTGGTACTCAGGGCAATTGGGCAAGTTTGTCAGGAGGTAACAGCCATACTTGTACTTTATTTAAGTAATACCAGATGGTACAGACCATATTTAATAAATGATCTACTGGGCTGAATGGATTAAGTAGAAAATGTACTTTAAAACCACTGAAAGATATGTAAGGAAAAATAAAAAAAAATACATATATAATTGCATTTACATGATCTGCAAAGTGGTACCTGTTCTGATTCCATAGTGGATAACTGGTGTACACACACACACACACACACACACACACACACACACACACACACACACACATTCACATTCACATACACACACATGTTGAGAACTGTTGATTTAGAGGGAACATTGAATATTTTTTGATAGACTGGACAAAATTTAAGGGGTTTGTCTAAAACTTGCTGATGGTTATTGAGAAACCATAAAGATGGTTAGGTGCACAGTATTAATTGGTGGGCAATTAAGAGAAAATAAAACAATGAATGAATGAGATCATTTGGTTTCATCTTGGACCATAATTGTGTCATATGTCTCCATTTTACATGAAGAAAATCCTCAATTGGAATCACTTTACTGTAATCTACACATTCTATACCTTATTAAGTGGCCCATAAAGAGTAAAATATAATTAGATTAAAGGTAACAGGACAGTTAAGAGTCCAAACTGGAGATATTCAAAGTACAGGGTGGAATAAGCATTGAACATAACAGGCTTATATAAATATATATATAAATATAACCATAATCCTATCACTGCTGCTTGTTATGGCACTAAGCATTAAGCACTAGGTTGCAAGCTTTCCCATACACGAACCTTCAGTGACAATAATAAGGGACCAGATCCAACCCTACGAAACGTGGGTGTTTTAAACGGTTATTGCGGTCAGATAACGCCTGCATTTGGCGACCAGCACAGACGTGGATCTTCCGTGCTGGAAGGCGGAGTAGATGTCACGTATGTTAGGTGGGGGTGGGGGGACTATTTAAATTTCCCTGTGCGTATTTTTGCATCGCATATCCGTCCGTATGTACCAACGTGCGATTCATGGGTCTGTCCGTCAGGCACTTCCGCTCATATAGTCTACGTTAACTACGTAAATAAAGTTACTACGCATGAGAAAATGGTCCGATCGTAAAAATACGCACGGAACTGGCCGAGAAATCTGATCTCTGAATACAGCCCCATGTGTCTGAGTTTCATTGGCTTGTTCCAGTTGCTCCTATTATGTCCTTGTTTACAATAATAAGCAAGAGGAAAAGTAATGGACTCTATTATCTGAGCCAACGTAAAGATGAAACATATCATTCTATACTACTACACCTATTTTGAGACATGAGAAAAGCAACGCACAACAGGACAGAACAGCCAGCTTCATTTTAATTTACTCCTTACGTTTATGTACACAAGTATATATAGACACACACACAAAAGAAAATGCCCAGCGCACTGAAATATTCCAGTAGCTGTGAGTGCTAACTCTAAACAGTAAGAGTCCCCAGTGAGCTAACTTACCTAGAGACACCTATTAAATAACTGTGTGTACAGAAAGAATAAAGAGAAGCAGTTTGTTGGACTATAACTGAAAGCACTGTACATAACAAATAAACCGCAGAGGTAATAATGCAATGCAAAGAGCATAACTACACATGTGAGTAAACCGTATTTTATATTCCCTGCCATAAACATATACTAAGTAGAAGTCATTTACCTTAATTACTCCATAAAACATAGAAAAACACTATTAAAGTCCACACCACTGTGAAAGTTGCTCAGAATTACACCTTAGTGTGAACAGGTTGTTAACTGAGCACTAAACAAAACAGAAATAACAGTAGTGTTATGGTAAAGCAGGAAGAGCTGTACAATAACCTGCGTAGATGTAAAGCTATTATCCTCTCTGAAAATAAAAAATAAAATAAAATAAAGGAAAATATTTATATATATATGAAGTAAAAAAAAAACTCACATTAGTTGAATGCACTTTCCAATTCTGCTATACAGTATATCCCAGCCTCATCCTATATCCCAGTATATCCCAGCCTCATTCTATATCCCAGTATATCCCAGCCTCATTCTATATCCCAGTATATCCCAGCCTCATCCTATATCCCAGTATATCCCAGCCTCATTCTATATCCCAGTATATCCCAGCCTCATTCTATATCCCAGTATATCCCAGCCTCATCCTATATCCCAGCCTCATTCTATATCCCAGTATGCGTGCGTAGTAGCTGGAATTGTAAAATTATTCATTAGGTATAATTCAGCTGCAAACATATCTGCCACTTCCATCACTCGGAAAGGTCAGCAATACTCAGGAGCCTGGATCTGGTCCATGTTCTCCAAGCTGAAAAAAATGTCTGAAGTGTTCTATACTCTGATGAAGTAAAATTTTGTTATAACAACCTAGCTCACCAATCTCTATCCATAAGATTATTTTAAATGAAATCCTATGTAAATAACTTGAATCCCTGATGTAATACTTGAGCCTGTCTCATTAAAAGCAACTACTACACTAGTCAGGATTCCATTCATGTTTTACTTTTACCATCTGTTATTTTTAGATACACATTGGGCCCAATTCAATTGCCAGCGAAGTTTTCAAAAAGTTTGCGCCAGCAATTGAGTGATAAAAATTTGCCTATTCAATTATTTTTTTACCGCTGCGCTAAAACAGCAGGCAGCGGTAAAATAATAACCAGAGGAAAAAAAAAATCTCTCTGTTAACGCCGCAAATCACCTCCTGCTAGCAGGAGGTGCCCGGCGCTAGTGAGAGACTATTACCCACAGTGCCTGAAATCACGTTCTCACGATACTTCAGGAACTGGGTAATAGCCTCAGTAGCGCCCGGCACTTCCTGCTAGCAGGAAGTGATTTACAGCGTTAACAGAGAGATTTTTTTTTCCCCCCTAGCAGCTGCTCAGCGGTCCCTGGATGGCAGGGCATGGTGCTACAAGCATCAGCATGCCCTGTTGGGGCACAACATAGGGCAGCGTTAAAAATCTGCACCTCTCATAGGTGCGGATTTTTATCGTTAAAAACCCGGCGTATTTTTAATGCAATAAAAGAATTGAATAAGAAAAAAAAATAACGCCGGTGAAGGATTTTTTACTAATTGAATCGGGCCCATTGAATTTTGGGACTGCAGTAGAGCTGGTAGTGGTTCACCACAGTTGTGTGGGGTTTTATACAGCTACAAATAGGCGTTAGTATAATAAAATAATAAAATATTTACCCTTAATATTTTTTTTAGTAGTTTGCTTAGAATCTCTTCATAGTAGTCTCCTGTTTTATGGGGGTAAAATATCCATCATATTTAGCAGAGTTGATTTGAAATGAAAGCCTGGTATAATTGCCCATTTCCAGCGATCCTTAAAGTACATAAGCCCAGGCTTTGGCTGCAGCTTAATTCTTTTAGACTTCACACCCTCTAAAAATAAAATTGTTAAACATCCACGTGCCCCCATATAATGTAAAATAATAAAATACTGCCAATACTAAAAAAATGCCACATGAGATGGCCCCAAAAAGAAATAAAACATACTTACCTGCTCTGATGGGGGTCCAGTCTTGTAAGCTTTTAATCCGGAGGAGCAGCCTTGACAAAAAAAAAACCCTATACAGACGACGCAAACTATGACCTGTACGCAGGACATCCCGATCGCTATTAATACACAATTATCGTGAGAACGAGAATTCAGTGTTAGAATTCTCGTTCTCTCGATAATTGTGGCAGTGCCCAAAGGGTATAAATGTACCCCAATGACAGTACACCTGTCATTAGCGTTGGGATGTCTTTCGTGCAGGACATAGTTTGCGTCGTCTGTATAGGGTTTTTTTTTTTGCCAGGGCCACCCCCCGGATTAAAAGCCTACAAGACTGGACCCCCATCAGAGCAGGTAAGTATGTTTTATTTCTTTTTGGGGCCATCTCATGTGGCATTTTTTTAGTATTGGCAGTATTTTATTATTTTACATTATATGGGGGCACGTGGATGTTTAACAATTTTATTTTTAGAGGGCACAGTATGGTTGTTTATTTTTTAAATGGAATGGGCATGAAATGCTATTTTGTTCCAGGCATGCTGCCGATAGTAGTACTACTAGCGCAAGCATGCCTTGTCATTCATGGGCATTCTTGCATTTTTATTTCTACTAGCGGCAGCATTCCGTTGGCCTGTTCTTTATTTATTTTCATAGGTTGTGGCAGCGGGGGAAGGGGTTAATGTTTTTCTAAAACTCTTGTTTTTTTTTTGACTAACTTAATTTTTTTTTCAGCTCCGGTGAGCCGCACCTACACTTACACCATCTCAAGAGATGATGTAAGTGTAAGGCTTGTTAAGCAGCCAGCGGACCACAGTGGAAGCAGTATTTAAATGAGAAAAGCGACCCTTTTCTCATTTAATTATTATTCCACAGGCACAGCCCGTTCGGATTTGAACACAGTTGGATGGGTACTTTTGTGCCCATCTTTCTGTGCGCGCTCCCGATCTGGGCATGCGCAGTAGACATTTTAGCTGTACTTCCGTCTGAAAAATAGATGGAAGCGCAGCTCTGAATCAGGGCCACAATGTCAACAATAAAATATCTTGCAAATATTGGATATGTTGCACATTTTAATGAGGTACAGTTGCAAAACTCCCAACACTTGTGGAAGTGGGAGCAGGACGGAGCCCTTAGAGGGGTGGCATCATATCCCAAGGTAAGTAAGTTGCAGGTGTGCATGCCAAACTTCATTACACATCTTCTATACAGAGCAACAGTGAATGCTACATACCTCAATTTCAGCTCTTAACTGGGAAATAGCGTGATTCACACAGAAGGATTTCAAATGATTATGTTCATAGATCTATTATGCAAACAGGATTGTAATATATTGAGAAAAGGTGTGTGTTTTAAATTTGATCAATATAAACAGGTGGGCTTTAGATGTTAGGTTCTAACTAGGTTTTTAATGAGCTTCTTGTGCAGTTTTTTGTTTTCAATCTATATTTATACCAATCTTTAATTTATACCTAACGGGAGTCAAATTTTTAAGCTGCTCATGGATGTTGGTTGACATTCTGATAACATTTTTAGAAAGTGTAAACATCCAATTAATATAGATTGCAAATCTGCAGCAATATAAAAACAGATGTAAACATATTCTACATCATAATGACTGGCTATTGTTTGTCTGCAGCACTGGGTTTAAGTGTTTCTCCTTTCTTAAGCTGGCCATACACTGAGCTTGATCCAGCCCTACGTCTGCTTGCGTTTTTACGGCGGGTGTAAGCGTAAAAACGGCCTTGTGTACTTACTGCGCATGATGTTACGCTCATGTTATGGTCTAAGAAACTGAGCGTATGCGCCTTGATCGTAACAGCTTCGTATTTACGCTCAGGGGAGCCGTGCCTGCCATATGATCTCTGTA
The DNA here is from genome assembly GCA_011038615.1 of Limnodynastes dumerilii. Taxonomy (NCBI): domain Eukaryota; kingdom Metazoa; phylum Chordata; class Amphibia; order Anura; family Limnodynastidae; genus Limnodynastes; species Limnodynastes dumerilii. The sequence continues at coordinate 242,614 of WWET01001889.1, read as the reverse complement.
ATTACGAGGGGGGGGCGGGGTGAGGCATTTAAATCATACAGTATGGGTGTGCTAAGTGTTGTAACTACGCAATGAGCTTATGGACGCACGCGGTTACGCTCAGAAAAGTTAGGATAGGTTTTGCTGAGTGTAAGAAGGCAAAAGTAAATATGACCAAGGGGAGTGCCGAGCGGAGTGTATCGGAGGTACGCCGGCGTAAATACACCACGCATAGGCGTTTCATGAGCGTAGGTCTGAATCAGACCCACTGACTCAGCAGAAGGTAGCCTGATTAACAATTTCTCACTAGAGAAAGGTCCCATTATTGGGACCATACACCTCTCCTGTTGGGACCAATAATTCTAGCAGAAGAGGGAGCCATAATCGCAAAACAGAAAAGTTTTAAAAACAAAAAAAAATATTTAATTGCATTCTTTTCTTTTATAATGGAATTTAATTTATTTAAACAGAAAATGTGTTGTTTTTTTTGGTTGTTTTTTAAGAATGGAAGCCTCATTGTACTGCAGCATTGTAGCAAAATAACCACTTTATTTGTCCCACAGCTGCAACATTACTTTGTTGAACAAAGATTAGGGTAATTGTATTTTAATGGACTTCTGCCTAATAATTTACAAATGAAAATATAATTGCAAGCATGGTAAACAGAGACTTTTTGAGGTATATGTTAATGCATTTGACATCTGTCCTGGACTTTAAAATAAATAAAAACATTTAACAAGGCAGAAAACAGATAGGGGCCAATTCAGAGCTGAAAGTTTAGCTGGCTTAGCTTATTTTGGCATGATTTTTGCACTGCACATGCCCAGAAATGGTGTACACATAGGACCGTATTCACACTTAAGAATGATTTAATAACATGCAAATTTAGTTAGGTGACATGCACCCAATTTTCAGCTTCTTAGCCAACTTAGGAATACCATAGGGCCACCTTGTATTTAGGTTCATAGTTGTGTGCGTGCGGCTAATTAAGAACGTTTTTGCCTAACCGTGCCCAGATTTCCTCATTTAAATGGCTCCCTCCACCCAATCCTCTTATCTTTATTCTTAAGTTTTCCCGCCACCCCCCTTCATTCTTAAGTCATTACGAACCTTGAGGAAATAGGTCTGTAATGGTGATTCAGAGTCACCCGGTTCGACGTAAATTGCGTAAGTTACTACTCATGCTTAGAATATCCCTTTTTAAATATACGCACCTAAAAAGCAGCATTTTCTGAACTGTGAATCAGGTCCATAATCACTACTGGTTCAGACTTAAATGCAGCGCTGTAACTTGCATTATGGGAGGAAAAGAGATGTAGGAACAGAGTCAATGTAAACTAATGGAATGGGCATGCAATAGCGGATGATCTGGATTGAACTCAAACAGAAAGAGGCACAAAATTTTCTCTAGCTGCAGGTCATGTTTTAAGTCCAGGGGGCTGACGCTCCACAACCTCTTTCGCACCCTTGTGTTAGAAATTCATAATTCAAATGCAAAAATTCAAAAAGTTATGAAATCTCTGCTGATGCAATGTCAGTGTAAAATATATTATTTATACATGAATCATATTTCTTTTTCCTTTACTAAATTCATTCTCATTATTTTAGTGCATTTTGACTATAGTGCTGTCAGTATTCATAATCTCCATTCTTAGTATAGAATACATTGTACTACCCTGTACTTGTGCAACGTATATAGTCATCCACGGGTATCTGTGCCTTTGGATCACACAGAATTTGCCTCCGCGTGTCACCTTGTGCCAGATTTACTAAGCTGCGGGATTGGAAAAATGGAGATGTTGTTCATAACAACCAATCAGATTCTAGCTCTCACTTTTCTATTACATATTAAGATCTGATTGGTTGCTATGGGCAACGTTTTCACTTTTCCAAATCTTCGGCTTAGTAAATCTGGCCCCTTTTCTTCTGATTTGCTTACACCTCTGCCTTATGCTGTGCAACTATACTATGTGACCGTTCTTGGTATAGAGGGAAAAAAATGCTGACTGTTTAAAATATTTCAAGATTGTTTTTGACATTAAAGTGCTTAAAAATACAAACCTGTAATCACCCTAACAAACAAGCAGCTTGGCAAGCAGGACAGCTTTAACTTTGTAACACAATCCTGGAGTGCTCTCTTGTGGCCTCCTGTATGAATAGCAACTTATAGAAACCAAATAAAGAGCTTTGCTTAGTTTTTTCCCCTTTTTATTGACAATGGAAGGAAAAACATTTTGTCACCATAAACTTCCAACTTTTATTGGTTAAAAATGAAATCTGACAATAAATTAAATGTTTATGAACGTGCAGTTAACGGAATAACTAAAAGACAGTTTTAAGCAAAAGTGAGGCAGCAGAAGTTGGCAAATAGTTCAAAGAATCTTAAATCCTACTTAGAAATGTCCATAGAAACTATTAAACAAGCAGCAACGATTTGCAACAACAAATAAAGCCACAGCAGGTAATAAGATTTCTGTTATGCATATGTATTATATCTATAATTAGATATAACATGTAAGCATATGTCACACTGTCTTTCAGTTATTTCCTCCGAACTTCACAAGGCCATCTTGGCTAAGAGCATAACAATAAATAGGTTTCCTAGAAGCCCCCATTAGCTTGAATAAAAGAAATTTATTAGGGTTGTACATGGGCACCTTGGATGTTTAGGTTGCATCTAAACTGATGAGAGAAAGCAAAAAATGTTCTTGGTAAAGCAAAGTAATTTCTTGGTCCACAGGTTACATTATTTCATGACTTTGTTTTACAAAGACTGTTTTGTTTCCCGATTGCTATTGACTCATGTAAACAGTTTGTTACTCAAAGAACCATCACAGTGCTTTTCTAAGTGTTTTACCTATCGTGCGCCTTGGAAACTTCACTCAGGCTTCGCATCTAGATTACACCAGACAGTACCAGAGGCAGGAGTTCAGCTGTATTTTTAGAGGTTCTTAGGAGAAACATATTGAGGCATCTAACTGCTAAACTAACTTACAATCCAAAAACTGTAAAAACAGTGAAATGGAAAGGTACAAATATTAGCAATGCTATTTTGTCAGTTCTTCCCACATAGACGTCTTCAACTTTTATTTAAAAAAAAAACATATTTATAACCATTTACACTTAATAAAATAAAAGACTTACACTTCAGAAAATAAATACACATTAAATACTTAAATATTTCTAATATATTACAAGGAAAACTGATGTAACAGAACATAAAAACAACTTGTTCCATCCCATTACGTTGTGCACAATTAAACCTCTAAGGGTCATAGAATCCTTCTTATAATGATAGTTTGTTCTCTGTCTCTTAACTAAGCATATAATAACGCAGTAAGTACATAAAAAATATCTTCACATTTTAGTTTTAAGTCAGTGCTCATTTTGCTATCCGCCGTCATCCAGTTGCTCTCTTGCTGCAGTATGCCTAGGTAGTGCACTTCAGGTAGATAGTTAAAAGAGGCCACCTACAATAATATAGATTAAAACATTAGTCACTGAAACAAACACAGCACAAGGCACTGCAAGCAATTCTGATTACAGTAATTGTATCCATTTTATTTATGTACAAATTCTGTTTACAGTAATTGTATCCATTTTATTTTCCTCTGCGCTCAGATCAATAATCCCGTTATGCACAAGGCTAAACTCAATCACACAATCAAAAAACGCTTCACCAGATATCTCACCAGTGTGTACTGTCCAAAATGCTCAAAAATCTTTTGAAATGGTCTGTGATCTTTTGATTGATCTTTTGGAGCTCCTAATATGCCAGATCAATGATGGAAAGATATCTTTTGCTTTTTGCAAGTGTGTCCTATGTCTGTCAGGAGATCTTTGGACAGTACACAACTGGTAAAATATCTGGTGATATGGTCTTTTGATCGTGTGATTGGAAAGATTATCTGCTGAAAATCCCCAGTGTGTACCCTGTTTCAGAAATCTACTATGTATCCACAGGACAACTAATACTAAATATAAATATGTGTTCGATGTGTGCTTTTAGCATGTTGTGATGTGCAAGGCGGAGGAGGGCTTTCCCCACCACGGACCAGATTCAGAAATAAAAACACAAGTGACTTACGTGCGCGATGTTCAGAAGTCATCTGTCTGTTTGTACTTTGCATGGGCAGTACAGTGAGTTCCACATCAGAATGCAGGCGATCAATGCTGCATTCCAATGTCACTCTCCAATGGAAGGATGGACCCACTTACCATGCATACTTAAAACCATGGTGGGCGGGAATGGGAAAGCTAATTGTACAGTATGGTCTTTCCATAGCTCTTATGATCCTGCATTCCATATGTGATGACAGGGAGGAGTATTTTGCAAAGCAGAAGGAGGCCAAAAAGGTTATCAGGGCAGCAAAGGCTCAGACTGTGGAAAAACTGGCCCACTTTGTATGAAAAGGGGACAAAAGCTATTTTAGGCATATAGGTGAAGGACTAAAGAGGGTATAGTAAGGCTCAAAACTGAGAATTGGAGTCTTGTTGAGGGTAAAAGGGCTATGGCAGATCATCCACACAAGTATTTCTGGTTAATATTCAAAAAGAGAGAAGGGCAGGAACCACTTTTAAATGGGAAGACTATTAATACAATAGGGGCAATTACAACTTCTTTCACTGAGGAGCAGGTATTAAAAGAACTTTCGAAGCTGAAAGTGGACAAATCAATGGAATACATTGGAAGGGTGCTGGCAAAACCATTAACTGAATTATTTAACCAGTCACTAATAAGAGGACTGTAAAATAGCAAATGTCGTCCCTCTGCATAAAAGTGGAAGTAGGGAAAAGGCGTCAAACTACCGACCAGTGAGTCTAACATCAGTAGTAGAAATTGATGGAAACACCGTTAAAGGAACAAATTGTACAGTATCTTAAATCCAGTAACTTACAGGATCCCAAGCAGCATGGATTCACTGGGGGAAGATCATGTCAAACAAATCTTATTGAATTTTTTGACTGGGTCAGTAAAGTATTAGATAAAGGGGGAGCTGTAGACATAGCTTATCTCGATTTTAGCAAGGCTTTTGACACTGTGCCATATCATAGACTCTAAAATAAGCTGGAAACTTTGGGATTGGACTTAAAGATAGTTTCATGGATACGATCTTGTTTACAAGATAGACAACAGAAGGTTGTAGTAAATGGAATCTCTTCTGGGGATAGTAATGTAACCAGTGGAGTACCCCAGGGTTCTGTACTTGGACCAGTGCTATTTAATATCTTTATAGGTGATATTGCCTGTGGTATTGAGGGGAAAATATGCCTTTTGCAGATGACACAAAGATATGTAACAGGGTAGACACGTCAGGAGGGGTACAGAAATGAGGGATGATCTAGGTAGACTGGAGGAATGGTCAAGAGTGTGGCAACTGCAGTTTAATGCCAAAAAAAATGCAAAATCACACACTTGGGGCACAAAACCCAAAAGCTCAATATATCATTAATGGCACCACATTAAAAAATTACTTCACTGAAAGGGTGATAGATAAGTGGATTATCCTCCCATTTGAGGTGGTTGAGGCTAACAAAGTAGAACAGTTTAAACATGCTTGGGATAAATATAAGGATATTCTAAATCTCAAATTAAATTGTGGGTACATAGGGTCTAGGGTCAGTTTAGTTTTAAATAAACAACTGGGCAGATTGAATGGGCCATGAGGCTCTTATCTGCCGCCAATTTCTATGTTTCCACATGCGGACACACAAAGTAGGGTACTGCATGTGGAAGGCCTGTTCATGTGAGAGGAGTTTGGAGGGGGCAATCCCCTCAAACATACAGGATTAGTAGTTATGTTTGCTAGCATCTAATGCAGAGGCTAGTACATGGAATTCTGACTTAATGTTCAATACGGTCCCACATGCCCCTCCACCTCCACATATCTTCTGTAAGTTCTTCCCTCCCACTTAGTGTGTTAGCTCACGTGAGCAGGGCCCTCCATCCTAGTGCTGTTCCCCCCTCCACCACTCCACCCTCAGTTCATACCCTCTTGTCCCCCTCTGCTACCCTTTTACCCCATTTCCATTTCCTGTCTCTAAACCTCTCACTGCGCTCTATCCCCTCTTTCCTGATCTGCCAAGCTTGACACCTCGCATTTTGCTCTGCTTTCTGTGCATGCTTCACTTTATTGTATTTTTGTGATATTTTTATATTATTATTAATAATAATAATAATAATAATGGACCGGTTACTATAGTAACCCTAGCATAACATCTGGAGGGTGCATGCACCTTGCGTCATCAAAAGATTTACAACTGTCTCTATACTTTATAAATGCTCTGATTCCCAGTCACAGGACTTCTCCCTGGCTGCGCCAACTCTTTGGTATTGGAGTGCCCCAGGGTTCTGTACTTGGACCAGAGCTATTTAATATCTTTATAGGTGATATTACCTGTGGTATTGAGGGGAAAATATGCCTTTTGCAGATGACACAAAGATATGTTACAGGGTAGAAACTTGGGGCACAAAAACCCAAAAGCTCAATATGTCATTAATGGCACTACATTAAAAAATGACTTCACTGAAAGGGTGATAGATAAGTGGATTATCCTCCCATTTGAGGTGGTTGAGGCTAACAAAGTAGAACAGTTTAAACATGCTTGGGATAAATATAAGGATATTCTAAATCTCAAATTAAATTGGGGGTACATAGGGTATAGGGACAGTTTAGTTTTAAATAAACAACTGGGCAGATTGGATGGGCCATGAGGCTCTTATCTGACGCCAATTTCTATGTTTCCACATGCGGACACATAAAGTAGGGTACTGCATGTGGAAGGCCTGTTCATGTGAGAGGAGTTCAGAGGGGGCAATCCCCTCAAACATACAGGATTAGTAGTTATGTTTGCTAGCATCTAATACTGAGGCTAGTACATGTAATTTTGACTTAATGTTCAATACGGTCCCACATGCCCCTCCTCATATTTTCTGTAAGTTCTTCCCTCCCACTTAGTGTGTTAGCTCACGTGAGCAGGGCTCTCCATCCTAGTGCTGTTCCCTCCTCCACCACTCCACCCTCAGTTCATACCCTCTTGTCCCCCTCTGCTACCCTTTTACCCCATTCCCACCTGGTGGCTGTCTCTAAACCTCTCACTGCGCTCTATCCCCTCTTTCCTGATCTGCCAAGCTTGACACCTCGCATTTTGCTCTGCTTTCTGTGCATGCTTCACTTTATTGTATTTTTGTGATATTTTTATATTATTATTAATA
>WWET01001889.1:218999-235388 GCA_011038615.1 Limnodynastes dumerilii | reverse complement strand
TAATAATAATAATAATAATAATAATAATGCCCAGAAAACCAGAGGCGCACACACACAATCAAGCTTTACCAGGTGATACCTAAGCTTATCTACATTCCACACTGCACCCTAGTGACACATTTCACCATTTTGTACTAAACTACTCTCAATTTAATTATAAATAATATGTAAGTTATATATAATATATAAGTTTTTAAATGACAAAAGATTTCACAGTTTGCACTTTCCTTGTCCTTTCTCTTACTTCTAGATCTTTAGTTTCCCCCGTGTCTTCAACCCCTATGCTCATTCATACACCCCTGTGTCTCTCAAGGCCTCTTCTGTTTCTCTCCAAACCTGACACTCCAGTCCCTCCACTCCCCTGTCACGTATCCAGAGCATGTTGGCTCTGCCCGGCAAACATTTGCATGACCTTTTTAAACCACTGGGAGCAACGCAATAGTGATGTGACCTGAGGTCACCTGTCCTATCAGTATTGTGCTGCTATCAGCAGCTGAAGCAGACACTCTGTCTGACTCACTGCTGCTGAATGTTATTAGCAGCGGCAAGCCAGGCAACGTATTGCCTCTAGGTGTATATCACCTTGTCACTAAAGCATTCTGGCAGTACCGTAAGGGTGTTTTTGTTTTTTTCCTTCAAAATAATTTCTTAAACTACACAATCTTGGTCGAATTTTACACCTGTTTTAATGCACCTGTTTACTGATAACAAGACAACCTTTTCTTAAATTTTCTTTACATTGGAATAGGATGGCAATTGCACGTGGTTGTGTTTTAGCCACCTTTTTTAAGGTACAAGTGTAGACATGAGCAATACCTTAAAACTGCAAGGGAGGCAAATTTAAATTGTGCAAACAGAATCAAAATTAAGTGGTGAAGTTTCTTAGCTCAACTCTATTTTATAGATTAAACATAAAGCTATGCAGTGTCTGAGTTCTATGAACAAAAGTAAAGTATTTTCCCTGTATGCAAAAGAATAAAAATTAATTTGCACCCCTTGCATTGCAAAATGGTTTAGCCACACTGTCCACTTGCACCTGTTTTGCCCTTATTCCCAAATGTTAAGTCGGCCCCAGAAAGAGGAAAGTTCAAAACTGAAGTGTATTCTATATTGAATTTGTTTATGCCTTTAATATTCTCGTATTTTACTACATACAACTGCAGCAGGTTTTTTTGTGTTTGTTTGTTTGTACCACAGTCAGAGTTATTCCATATAAATGCTCTGGGTTCTATTTCACACCCACAACATTTAAATTGATATAGCTGTGAGTTCTACCCAGATAAATGTGATTAGCTCAGGGTATATTGCAAGGGCTTAAGTTGTTGCCCCTCTATTTTGTTATTTATCTCTTCTTCTTTTTTATTGATACTGCTAGTTATATATAATAAAAATCCAACTTCATATAAAACAGCAATCAAATTGTGATGGGAAAGCATTTTTGTCAGTAGCCACCACAACAGGCATTGTTAGAAGGATTCCAACTGTGGCCACATTTTGTTCTCACTAGCCCAGTAGTTCCCATGTGTCTCAGTTCAATGCACCCTTTGTGTCTCAATAATTTTTTCATGGTGCCACTAAGCCAAATACCAAACAATCCCATTTTTTATTAGTTATGGCAAAACAATAGCAGAGAAGTTCAGTAGCTTATCCATGAAGATTGCGTAATAAACATGCTGGACAGGAGAGAGACAGCAAAGCACTGTAGAAATTTGTGATGTCCCAGGTGCTAAGAAAGAAAGGCAAATCACTAAGTAAAGGGCATTTTAATTACCGTTTGCCTTCTATTTTTTAATAAATAAAGCCCTTAGGTGTCATCAAACTAAAAAACAAAAACAGTTCTGCAACTGAACTTACATCTGAACTATACATTTTTCAAAGCTTTATTAGAAGTTACGAAATATAAGATAAATCTCATCCCTCCCTTGTTTCTCCACTGTACTTATGCACTTACTCCATCCCTCCATTCCACTGCTTCCATCACTCCAGGTCACTTACTCTTTAACCAACCATACCTGATCCCAATTGTTCTTGCTCTCCCTTCTTCCGACTGAAAGTTGGCGTCTCCGGCACGATGGGGCAGAAGGGCTTCCAGGGTAACATGACCTTAGTCTGTTAACTGGCCCTGAATTTGTGGCACCCCTGTGTGCCATGGTGCACACTTTCGGAACTTATGCACTAGCCTAGGAGTTAAAACCACTAGGCCATAACAATTTAATGATCCCTGAGACATAAGCCTTTAACTAGCAGAAAATGAAACTACTTACAAAAGAAAGTCTAACTTATTCAGTAGCTGAAGAACTAACAATGCAAAGAGCAAAACTAAAGACTATTAAAAGGATATTAATGGGTGCATCTGAATTGTGTCGGGTCAGCAACTTGAAAAATACATACATAACACATTTGCCCATATGTGAACACATGATAAATTATTATCTTAATATCTTCTCCCTTTCAATCTTTTTTTTTCCTCTAAGGAAGAACAGTTATGCAGAACGTAAAGGAATACTTACTGCAACAAGTGCTTTGCTCTTTTGTTTTGTTTTTTTTTAGTTTTGTCAACATGAGTATGTCCGGACTGTGGAGCTGTCTACTCTCTGCATTCCTGAAGGGGGAGCTGCTAATAAAATAAAAGTGTACCTTTTAGTTGTTGAAAATAAACTAAAAATATACCAATATTTAGTTATTTTGTTAATCGTATTTGAAAACATTTTTATATTAAACATTAATTCCACCTTTTATTTCCCTTCCTTACTGGTCTGCTTTTTCAGTGCACAAATATAATAACATAATATTTAGAGCACCAATACTTGCACAACTGTCTAATAATGGACCGTATTCACGCTTAAGAGTGAGGTGCGGACAGAACTGCACCTGCTCACCCGTCATGACCTTAACCCGCCCCCTGTTTTCAAGTATGGCACTTAAGAGAATGCTTCTCCCCGTCTCCCCTCCCCGGCTAATCTAAATCCCTTTCCCTCCCACTTCTAACTAAAAGCCCCACGAGGCGGTATTAGCATACTTCCTTATTACCAAACTACTCTGTGCGTACCAGTTAGGTACATAGGTTGCATAAATGACCTCCTATGCATTCATAGTAGGTCATTTCAGGAGAATCCACACTTAAGAAACTGTAGCCTCTTAAGCATGAATCAGGTCCAATATTACTTGAACAAACTGAACGGTGAGATTATAAGATGATGTACAGGCCAGTTTTACACTCTGCTTTTAAAAACACCAGCAATATAATACCGTAGACAATTGGGTGCTAGCTATAAATCAGTGGGGAACCATTTTTCAGATTGAAAAGGACCCTTGACCCGGTTATGTTGGCAAAGAAAATGTCTACACTACAATGAAGTTGACGCCATTATAACCAAGCTGGTAGAAGTATAAAATGGAACTTCTTTAAAGTAACGGAAAAATATGTGAAATGTCAAGTGTTATCCTTTACAGTTATGCTATAAAATAAAACCTTTAAATTCTATGTACATAAACTATATATTCATAGAGCATTCTCTAGAAGCATAAAGAGCTTTATTGGGAAAAAGGATCAAAATGGTTACATGAACATTTACTGTACACAGAATTCAGTGTTACTGTATAAAATTCATTCTGTTTGATACCACATCACTGTGTTAGTTCATGTAGCTAATTTCTTATTCTCACAGATTTATTTTACCTATAGCAGAAGACATCTAGGATTGATCAGGTATAAATTCAGTAGATAAAGTCAAAATTTAAATTTTTCAAAGTAAAAGTATTTTACAAGTGTAAGCTTTAAAAAAACCAAAACATTATTGCATATTTTTTGTTGTTGACCTATATTAGTTATATAGTTAATGTGCCATTTTATATTCCTAAAAATAAAGAAAGCATTTTAGAGTAAGATATGTGGTTAGTATGTTGCAGATACATCTTGTAATGTGTACTACAGGGAAAATTGGCTTTATCCTGTAAGCATGTAGTGTGTTGTTTTGACATCATTATCCATTTATTGTGGTTGTATATAATAGAAGGTGGTCCAGTGATTGAGACTAAGGGAAAAGCAGGTGCAAGTGTATACACCTGTGTGTATACACTTGCGAGGGGTGCAGATTTGTTTGAATTCTTTTGCATGCAGGGAAAATACATTGCTTTTGCACATAGAACTCGCATACTGCATAGCTTTATGTTTAATCTGTAAAGTAGAGTTGAGCTTCACCTCTCAACTATGTAACTTTTTACCCCAAGGACCGTACACGGGACACGGGGGCACCCACTAAGGTTAGAGGAAAAGAAGCTTCACAACCAGCAAAGGAAAGGGTTCTTCACAGTAAGGGCAGTCAGGATGTGGAATTCACTGCCAGAAAAGGTTGTGATGGCAGTTTCAGTTGATATGTTTAAGAAAGGATTAGATACATTTTTAGCAGAAAAGGACATCCAGGGTTACCAGGACAGCTAATTTAAATAAAGGACAGTAGTGGAGACAAGGAGAAATTTATTTATTTTTTATGATTGCAACAGTTTGGAGGTTGCTTCATATGGATTAACTTCAAATATAAAGATAAGGATTGCAGGAGATCCAAAATAGGTTGAACTTGATGGACTGTTGTCTTTTTTTCAACCTCATCAACTATGTATGTAACTCTAATTCTGTTTATATTTACCTTCCCCTGCAGGTCAATGTGTCTTGGCTGAGGTACACTTGCACCTGTTTTACCCTTACTCTCAAACTTTGGATTAGCCCCTAGATAGTTTTCTTGCTGCAGGCAAAGAAAAAAAAAAGCTGTACCATCTGTTGTCATTTTCCGTGAGTGCCCGGATGTTGTTGTTAATCTGAATCCTGCTGGCAGTGTTTCTGAAGAGCCTGGCATCATGCTGATTCCATGTACCTCCCGTGGTGGAAATTGTCTCCTCCAGGAGGGCCCACGCCTGAAGTTTTTATCATCACTCTGAAAATACAAAGTTCCATGGTAATAAATCACATCTGGTTATGTTCAGGATTAGAGATGGATGGTAAGATTGGATCTCCCACGGTTATGTCCATTACACAGAAAACAATATTCAGAAATTAAAAGCTTGGCTTTTTAATTGTAAATTGTTGCATTATTATTTATTTTTAAATATATCTGTGCCATCAATAAAAGAAGACAAACATTTCCTAGAAATGATTAATTACCGTTGCTGTTATAGATAATCCTGGGCCACCCTTATTATTATTATCGTTTATTTATAAGGCGCCACAAAGTGTCCGCAGCGCCGTACAAAACACAACGAAATACAGAACAGACATACAGGGTAGGGATGGACAGCATAGTATATATTAAATACAATATGACTATAAAAATATCACAGACATATAATAAAGTGAAGCAAGCACAAAACACAAGGCAAAATGCGAGGTGTCAAGCTTGGAAGATCAGGTAGCAGAGGATAGAGTGCAATGAGAGGTTGAGGGGGAGCCACCAGGTGGGGATTGGGTAAAAGGGAAGCAGAGGGGGACAAGAGGGTATGAAGTGAGGGGGGAGTTGTGGAGGAAGGAACAACACTAGGATGGAGGGTCCTGCTCACGTGAGCTAATACGCTATTTTGAAGGGAAGAACTTACAGAAGACTTAAGTAGGGGGAATGAAGTGGACTGCTGGTGTGAGTGGAAGAGAGTGGGAAGGAAGAGAAGGGATAGTTGAAGGATGGAGTGAGGATGTTAAGTGGAGGAGGGGTAGACTAGCCTGAACAGGTGCGTTTTGAGTGAACACTTGAAGACCTGCAATGTGGGGGAGAGTCTGACTGAAAAAGCAAAGTCATTCCAGTGCAGAGGTGCAGCATGGGAGAAGTCCTGGATACAGGCGTGAGATGCGGTGATCAGTAAAGAGATCAGACAGCGCTAGTTAGTAGAGCGGAGAGGGTGGGAAGGGGTGTGCATGTTGATGGGGGAAGAGAGGTAGAGAGCAGTGGATGAGGAGATGGACTTACAGATGAGGGTAAGGAGTTTAAAAAGAGGTCTGAAGTGGACAGGAAGCCAGTAAAGGAGAGGCCAAGGTAGAGCGGCGTGAGAGGAAGATGAGCCTGGAAGCAGCATTGAGTATAGATTGAAGGGGGGCAAGTTGGGTAAGCGTATGACCTATAAGGAGGAGGTTACAGTAGTCGAGGTGTGATATGACTAAAGAGTGGATAACGGTTTTAGTAGCTTCATTGGTGAGGAAGGGACGGATGCATGCAATGTTGCGTAGGTGGAAAAGACAAGAATGATAGAGGGCACGGATTTGTGGTATAAAGGAAAGTGAGGAGTCAAGAATGACAGCTAGGCAGCGAACTTGAGGGGATGAAGAGATAGAGGTATCACCAATTGTTATCGTGATGGAGGATGGGGAGGAAATCCTAGGGAGAGGAAATACAATAACATCCGTTTTGCCCATATTCAGCTTGAGGAAGTGTCTGGCCATCCATGTGTATAGGGATGCAAGGCACTCGGAAATCTTAGATAGAATAGAAGGGTTGAGGTCTGGGAGGAGAGGTATTGAATTTGAGTGTCATCAGCATAGAGGTGGTAGTTGAAACCAAAGGTGCTGATGAGGTTACCCAATGAGGAGGTGTAGAAGGAGAAGAGGAGCGGGCCAAGGACAGAGCCCTGGGGGACACCAACAGGGAGTGGAGAGGGATGGGAAGATGAGCTAGGGGTGGAAACAGAGAAGGTGCTGTCAAAGAGATAGGAGGAAAACCAGGAGAGAGCAGTGTCAGTGAGACCAAAAGAGCGAAGAGTTTGAAGCAGAAGAGGATGGTCAACTGTGTCAAAAGCAGCTGGCAGATCAAGAAGGATGAGGATGGAGTAGTGGCCCTTAGATTAGGCAGATAATACATTTTGGTAAGGGCAGTCTCGGTGGAATGGAGGGGGTCCAGGAGAGTTGTCAGTAAGGTAGCTGATGAGACGTTGGTAGACTAAGCGCTCAAGGAGTTTTGAGGTGAAGGGTAGAAGGGATATAGGTCGGTAGCTGGAGGGGGATGTATGGTCCAGATTAGGTTTTTTGAGAATGGGAGAGACAAGAGCATGCTTAAAAGAGGAAGGGAAGATACCAGATAAGAGGAAAAGTTTGAAAAGATGGGCTAGATGGGAGCAGGCAGTGGGTGAGAGGTGTTTGAGAAGGTGTGGGGGAATAGGGTCCACAGGGAAGGTTGAGGGTGGTGAGGATATTAATAGGGAATGAATTTCCATAGGATGGAAAGAAGAAAACTCATGATGATTGCATAGATAGGTGTGGTGGAGAATTGGGGAGAGATGGGGGAAGCAGGAGGAGATGGAATTTCTGATAGAGATAATTTTGGATGAGAGGTAGGAGGCAAAGTTGGAAGCAGAGATAGAGGGTGGGATGGAAGGCGTGGGAGGGGAGAGGAGAGTGTTAAAGGTGGCGAAGAGGCGACAGAGGTTGGATGCTTGGGAGATGGAGAGAGATTTGAAGAAAATTTGCTTGGCTTGGGCAAAGACAGAGCAGTAAGAGGAAAGGATGAATTTGAAGTGGATGAAGTCAGCAAGGGAGCAAGATTTGCACCAGATGCCCCTTAAATGATGTTTATATGACAACCAATAATATGTAAGTACACAAAATAAAAAAAACTTTATACAATATGGCTGTACACATATAAGGTCTTAATAGGAATTAGTCAAGGAATTTAATTAAACAAAGGACACCAGATGCTTTGATAATAGCAGATGGTTTAATATACAAAATTAAGCAAACAGATAAACAATCACAAAAGAACACCAAGTTAAGGGTTAAGAAAGATCACATACATCATTGCAGCATTTTTGCAAGTCTTAAGTGTGCTTGTGCTAGCTCATATGATATGAATTTTATACTGGTGATTGCTCTGATTTTAGAGTAGGCCTTCTTTATTCTGTGGATGTGTAGAAAATGGCAAATCATGTGGTTAAATAATTCTAACTGATCCTAACATAGGACCGGGGGTGTAGTTCACCGCTCCGATCTATATTTCGATAGATTACTTTGAGGCAAAGAAATAATAACTGATGGTATTATTTGGCAGTTTCTGGCAAGGCATCATTCCTATGACTACACCATTTATAGTAGTATAGTATGCTCTATATTAACTTCTAAATTGATTTGAGCAACCTCCATTTTGTGTATTTAAATATAGCAAGTAACTGATTTACTTAAAAAACAAAATTTTCCCAAAAAATTGGCCTAGTGAAATTGTTGATCATTTGCAATATGGTAGAAAAAAATCCACGTGGCATAAGAGGTAATAAATAAAATAAATTATTTAAGTATAGTTTACTCAGTGTCAGACTGTTGGAAAATTTAAGCAGTATAATAACAGGTTTTTATTTATTATTGCCATAGGACAGTGGTTTGGTAACAAAAATATTTTTACCTCCTCAAGACGTCTTTCAGTTCCAAGTGCCAACAAATTATTGTATTCTCTTTCCAGGATTTGTCTTGCCTGAAATTAATGATATTTGTTAAGAATTTACAATAATAATTATCTACCAATACCATTCCATTAAGATGTTGAAAAACGCAAACGTTTTTACTTGATTTTTCAAATTTTTTACAGCACTTTAGCACATTGGAGACAAATTCTGCTGTATTTTGTCAGTGGGCATCAGTTCTTGAGTCAAACAACAAAAAAGGTCAATAGCTGAAAGAGTGATGGCATTGACAGTTACAGTTTGTGAAAACAGATGCATGTGCACCTCCATCCAGACACTCGACTTACACACTTTGCGCGCATACATCAGATGTCAGATGAAGGTTAGGTCCTAAATTCTTATCAATGTCACAGACCACAGAAAGTCTGCTAATAAACAAGGCGTATTTTGATGCTATCTATAAGCGCAACTAGGACCAAAATATAACTGGAGTGATCCCTGGTGTTAAAAAGGCAAGGCAAAGAGTTAAGCAGGACTTAAAGCTGGGAAATGTTGGGGAGACAGAGCATTATGCAGGGCATAGGTTGGAGTAAAAAAGTGAGTTATAAGAGGCTGGAGGGTACCAGGGAAAGGGGAAATTGGAAGTAGGATGTTGTAAAACAAATAATTGGATTCAAGTAGTTGTCTGTTCTGAGTGATAGGTTATTGGAGCTGCAATAAGTTATTATTATTTCCAAAGCTTATTCACAGAGCACAACAAATTGTTGCAGCACTTTACAGAGAACATTAGACATTAACATCAGTCCCTGCCCCTATTGAAGCTACATACTAAGGTCCCTAACTCATACATACACACCCACACACTAGAGTTAATTTTAGTCAGCAATTAACTGACCAGCATGCTTTTAGCGTGTGGGAGGAAACACACACAGACACGGATAGAACATACAAACTCCAAATAGATCAGGCCTAATCCGTGAATCAAACTCATGACCTCAGTGCTGTGAGGCACAACTGTGCTCACTGAGCCACAGTATGTTAATTTGGGTTTGGAAACTTTCACTGTTTTGGCAAATATTTAGAATATTCCTTTAATATAAAAATGTGTTGATGTTTGTCTTACCTGAGTGTTTTGATTTGGGATCTGTAGTATCAATGCCAAACTGGTGTAATCAAAGTTGTCATCCAAAGCTATTAGAGATCCATGCACACCACTTTCTAAAATGTTGTTTGCATAATCCCTTAGACCTATTGCTTGGATCCAGCGGATTACACGGTCATTGCTCCACACCAACACATCTATAACAACAAAGCATTAGGAGTCATCATTTAAAAGAACCATTCTACTCATTCATTTTTTTAAATATTCATTTTCACAGATTTACCTTACAGTTTAGACAATTGATTCAATTTGGCAGAAGTGACACAATTTGTATCACGGTATGCATTACTCTGCATGTTTTCCAGTCCCCAATATTTATACTTTCTTTTTAGCTAAATCAAGAATGCCAACATTACTGTATATCGAACCAGGTAAAATGCAGGAGCAGAATTGTGTTGTAATTATACTGTACAATATATCTATTGCATATTACAAAAGTGTTCTAAATGTAACTGATAGAGTTTAATTTGTTTAATCCATAATATAAAATGCATAAATCTTGGGTGTATTCTTTTACTATTGCAAAAGAGACTATGAAACAGCAGCCATAGGATTGACTGCATCGTTGTTGATCGGGTTTATTAAAAAATAGAAAAATATGTTGATAAGGGTATCATGCCACCAGCTATATGTTCAGCTTGGTAACATGAAAAATAATAAAATAAATTCCTTATCTTGTTCCCACTCCTGTGTCTCACCCTGCTACTCACCTCTGTCCTGTCTCTTCCCTGTATATGTACCTCCACTCTGTCTTATTCTTTTCTGTGGTCTTCCCTCCTGTCTCCCTGTCTGGTTTTCCTCTGCTTTGTCCTTTCCTCTTCTCCGCTCTGTCATTTTCTCTCGCCTCTGGAGCTGTCTGTGTCCTGTCGACTGCCACTGGAGCTGCATCATTCTGAGGTATGTAATTACCTCTTAATTAATAAATATATTTAGTCTTAGGGCCAGATTTACTAAGCTGCTGATTTGGAAAAGTGGAAATGTTGTCTATAGCAACCAATCAGATTCTAGCTCTCACTTTCCTATTACATGGAGAATGTCAGTTAGGTTGCTATGGGCAACATCTCCACTTTTTAAAACCCGCAGCTTAGTAAATCTGGCCCTTAGTGTTGAGATTAGGGTTAGGAATTTTGTAATGCTGAACACAATGGACCTGATTCAAGGCGCATCCGCAAAAACATGCTATTCAGTGGTGCGTGTCTCAGTAGAAACACGCACCTCTGAATTAGCAGTATGTTTAAAAAAAATAATAATAATTCTCCCACTGAATTCTCGTTCTCTCGATAATTGTGACAGTGCCCAAAGGGTATAAATATACCCCAATGACAGTACACCTGTCATTAGCGTTGGGATGTTGTCTCTAGAGAGGTTTTTTTTTTGCCAAGGCCACCCCCTGGATTAAAAATTTACAAGTCTGGACCCCCATCAGAGCAGGTAAGTATGTTTTTTTTATTTTTGGGGCCATGTCATGGGCATTTTTAAAATATTTTTATTTTGATGGGCACATGTGGCATTTTTTATTGTTTAAATTATGTGGGCACTGGATTAATTTTTCTAAAGAAGGGGACAGGGATCTTGCATTTATTTTATTTCTTTAGATTTTGGAGAAGCACATGTGGCATTTTTTTTAACATTTGATCATATATGTGTAACGAACATTTCTGTGTTTTATTTTACAGATAGAACAGTAGAGTTTGTTACTGGTTTATGGCAGTGTGCTGGGGCTTTTCTTTCCTTTTGTTTCTGTGGCAAGCAGATTAACCCCCTGCCTTTCACGCACCTGTTTAACATATACTTATAAATTGATTGAGCAACTTCCACTCTGTTTTTATTTTTTTTAACATATTTATGTGGGCACTATCCTTTTTTTTTTTAAGAAGGGGACGGGGTATTGCCACTATTTTATTACTTTACATTATTTGGGGGCACATGGAGGTTTACATAGTATTTTTTATAGGGCACAGTATGTTTTTCTTTGTTTTTTTTTAATGGAATGGCCATGTGTCGCGATTTGGTGCCAGGCATGCTGCCTATAGTAGTACTACTAGCGCAAGCATGTCTTGTCATTCATGGGCATGCTTGCACTTGTAGCTCTACTTGCAGCAGCATGCCCTGTCGGGTCGTTCTTTCTTTATTTATTTTCATAGGTTGCGGCGGTGGGGCAGGCGGGGGAAGGGGTTAATTTTGTGCTTGAACTTTTTTTTTTTTTTTTTACTAATTACTTTTTCTTTTTTTCAGCTCCGGTTAGCTGCACCTACACTTACACCATCACAGAGATGGTGTAAGCGTAAGGCTTATTAAGCAGCCATCGGACCGCAGTAGAAACAGTATTTAAATGAGAAAAGCGACCCTTTTCTCATTTGAATATCTTTCCACAGGCGCAGCCCGGTCGGATGCTATCACAGTTGGATGGGTACTTTTGCACCCATCTTTCTGTTCGCGCTCCCAATCTGGGCATGCGTAGTGGACATTTTGGCTGCACTTCCGTCTGAAAAATAGACTGAAGCGCAGCTCTGAATTAGGACCAATGTTTGCATTACAATATTCCACCTGACAAGTGTCAATTTAATGGCCTTGCTAGTTAGTGGATAGCCAAACAGTTAAACTTGTGGGCCATTAAGTGGAGAGGCTCCCAGCAACGTGGTAATGATGGACCGGATTCAGAGATCCGTGCCTGTGCGATGTGGAATCGCACAGGCTAATTTGACTACGGGCTATTCAAGAATGCACTTCTGTGCATCCTATAGCCCACTCTGAATAGCACGTAGGGTGCTACTCAGAAGTATGCGGATGTTTATTTTTATTTTTTTCAAAGTTAAAAAAAACCCCTTCCCCGCAACCTATGTGTAAAAAATAAAGTCCCGGCCGAAAGGGCATACTTTTTTTGCCAAGAGTACCCCCTGGATCAAAAGTTTACAAGACTGGACCCCCATCAGACCAGGTTTATTTTCTGGCAATATTATGGGCAATTTTTTTTTTTTGACATTATATTTTTTGAGGGGGCGTATGTGACAATGTTTTATAATATTCTTCGGTCATATGTGACATTGATTTTTATGTATGTTGGGGTATATGTGGCACTGTTTTTTATTTATGTCGAGCATATGTGGCACTGTTTTTTATGTATGTTGGGGTATATGTGGCACTGTTTTGTATTTATGTCGAGCATATGTGGCACTGTTTTTTATGTATGTTGGGGCATATGTGGCACTGTTTTGTATTTAAGTCGGACATATGTGGCACTGGTTTTTATTTATGTCGTGCATATGTGGCACTGGTTTTTATGTATGTTGGGCATATGTGACATTGGTTTTTATTTATAATCGGCATATGTGGCATTGACTTTTCTTACTTAAGGGGCACTTGTGGAATGTATTTTTGTTGTTGTTTTTTTGTGGGGGCACATGGAGCTTTGCATTTTTTTTAGGGAGCGGGCACTGTATGTTTTAATTTTTAAACTAAATGGGCATGTGTAGGGATTTGGGACAGGGCATGCTGCCGATAGTAGTTCTACAAGCGCTAGCATGCCTTGTTATTCATGGGCATGCTTGTGCCTGTAGTTCTACTAGCGGCAGTATGCCCTGTCGGCCGGTACTTTATCTATTTATTTTGTAAACATAGGTCCGTGGGGCAGGTGGGGGAAGGGGTTAATTTTTAACTAAACAGGGCTTTTTTTTTTACATTTTTTTTTCTGCTCCGGTGAGCGGCCCCTACGATTCCGCCAGCCCTGAGCTGGTGGAATCGTAGGGCTTTTTACGCATCCAGCGGACTGGTGTGCATGGAGTATTTAAACGAGAAAAGCGGAGCTTTTCTCATTTAAATATCCTGGCACACCCCTTTTTGCAGTCGAAATCGGATGCTGGCGGATACCATAAATGAGATGTAGAAATTAGATAGAGGTAAAAAATGTTAAATAAAAACATAAACATAAAACATTATTAAAGAGGGTAATTTAGAGTACAATAAAAGAGGAATAAAGAGCTTTATCATGGGGTATAGAGACTGTATTCCTTCTTAAATATGCTCAAATTATACCCACTAATAAACCTTTATATTCCCTCAATTATAGGTCTCTATATGATCTTCCCTGATACGTGGAAGGAAGATATGTAGCTTACCTTTTATTTCATGCTGGCTTACTTCTCTTCTCCGCTCCAGCTCTTTTCTGTCATAATTTAACTTTTTTAAACACATAATTCCATATTGCAAACTTGTTCTGTTGATAAAAACATACAATATTTAGGATTCTTATTTGTAAACAAAATTGCACTATTGGAAATAGAAATGCAAAATTTGGATGGTTATTAATTAGTATCAATGATCAACTAAGGATTAAAAAACAACACAAACAACAATGTTTGAATATTTTTGCATTGGTTTTCTCATTTTGTATTAACATATATAAGTGGTGTTTATTTATTTTATGTTATATATTGGTACTGGGTATTTGGATTACCAGTTTTTGGAAGGACCAGATTTTAAACCTGTATATATTTTGAAAAAGGTACCATTAGTTTCCCTGACTACAGTTGTTATTATTAAATTATATTATACACACTACAACATAGAAATTTCGGTACTTCCTCATCTTTGCGGCCCCCGTCGCTACGTAAGTTACGTATCCCTGCTACGACGCTGCCGCACGAGCACTGATTAATGTGTTCTGCGTTGTAAACTGAACCTCCTTTTTATGTATGTGCTAACACATAGTGTAATATAATGTTTGTTTGGAGCCCCGGACCAGTCTTTTGTTCCTTGTAGTTACACAGTGGTCAATTTTGGTCCTTTGGCTGCACCTCTTCCATTTATACATACAATTGCACATATTTCATATATTTGAATAGTAGTACGGCCTTGTGTTTTCATATAAAATTACTGATGAGATATGTAGGAGCGGGAAGCAAAGCATAGCTATTAATCCTAAGGGACATACCTATGAAAGCTATCCACCATTTTTAAGTGCACTCGCAAGTCCTTCTTCGTCAAATGGTCCAACATTCGAGCATCTACCAGGCATTCCATAAAGTAGCTTCGGTACTGAGGTAAACCCAAGCTGGGTAGCCATTCATTACCAATCCACTCATGATTCATATCGCCATATGCCAAGGTCTAGAGAGTGAGTTTTAGATAAAAGAAATATGTTTAAAGCATCATGCATGGAATCATTTAGATATCATTTGTTGTTACAAATATTTTTAAGGGAATTGTTAATTAAATATAGAAGTTAAAATATATGCTCAATATGAACCTTTTAAAAATACTTTCACTAATCAATAAATGTACAGAACCTTTTTCAATGTACAAATTTAAACTTGATAAGTGCAAAGTTTTTAGCATCCTTGACTTTATACACAGGTAAGAGTATATATGCTGTATTTCTTGCTGCAGGGAATGGCCTCCATCCACCATCACACAAGTTTTTCTTGATAAAATGAATAATGTCACTGCTTCATTATATTCTTGATCTATATATCAATCTACAGGCAATCTGGTAATTTGGTAACTACTGTGGATGAAATTTCTTAGAATAGAACAGACTAGGTGCTTAAAGAAACACATTTAGCATATATGGAAGTTCCATACCTTGTAGGATTGTCAACCATTATGAAGATCTTGCAGGGTGGAACTTTAATATTTTCAAAACTTACCTGTCCTGTGATCTCCATTGGAGTCCTTTCCCCAGCGATGTCAGTATCTTCTGGATTCACATGCACAGAAGAGAGGAAACCTAAAGACCCTGACATCTCTATAAGGAGACTGCATCTGATTGCCGGGGGGATCAGGGACAGGAAAGTTCAAACTTTTGCAATATGATTGCAATCCTGATATGGGGATCGTGCTGAATCTTACAACATCGCTGTACCCATACAGAGAGATAAAGAATGATCCCAACAAAGGAGAAATCAGTGATTTCTCCCATGCTATGAATTTACTAAACACCATGTTCTGCATAGTTTGGCCAAAGTTATCAATATACAGTAGAATGACTTTTTACTTATCTTCAATACCAGGTCAGATTTTTGATCTTATACAGCAGTATTCAATTGGCTGCTTAGATGAAGCAACTACATGTAGTGCCCTGATTTATGTCTATTACTGTAGCAGGTGTACACAGTTTTTTCCTCACATGGGGCTGGATCCAGCCTTAAGTAAGTGCTTGAAATTAGTTACTCCTGGGCTAAACCATGTTGATTGCAGGGGGAGTCAAGTTAATTGTATTCTTTGCATGCAGGGATATATCTTTGAATTGCTTACTGCACACAGATACTGCATACCTGCCAACATTTGAAAATTCAAAAGAGGGACAAAATTTTGCGGCCTGGTAGTGGAGGTGTGTCTTGTACCACCCAGTGGGCGTGTCTGGGAAAGTGGGTGTGTCTTACACCGCCCATACAAGCAGATCTAGTCTCTATATGCCCCCTATTGCCAGTGCCTGCCTGCATGTCTGCCCCCTATTGCATATGCCTGTCTCCTTGTCTGCCCCCAAATGCCAGTGCCAGCCTCCTTCTGCCCCTTATTTCCAGGGCCTGCCTCCATTTCTGCCCCCTATTACCAGTGCCAGCCTCCATCTGCCCACTATTGCCAGTGCCAGCCTCCATCTGTCCGCTATTGCCAATGCCTGTCTCCATGTCTGCCCCCAAATGTCAGTGCCAGTCTCCTTTTGCCCCTTATTGCCAGTGCCCGTCTCCATGTCTGCCCCCTATTGCCAATGCTTGACTCCATGTCTGTCCCCAAATGCCAGTGCCAGCTTCCTTCTGCCCCCTATTGTCAACCTCCATCTACCCCCATCTGCCAGTATTTGCCTCCATGTCTGCCCCTATTGTGAGTGCCTGCATCCGTGTCTGCCCCCAAATTAATTGCCAGTG
>WWET01001889.1:196612-212621 GCA_011038615.1 Limnodynastes dumerilii | reverse complement strand
ACGGGCCAGCGATGGTCGCTGAATGCTACCTGCATCGCCATGGAAACTAGAGTTTCCATTGGCGATGCAGCTTTACTAAATAAGAAAAACTTCATCTATAAGTGATAGGGGCAGTTTTATCTTAAAAACTGCCCCTAGCACTTAAAAATGAAGTCTATAAATAGAGCCCATAGTGTGTAACATAAACACAATCCATTGTTAACTTAATTGAATAGGAGGGTGAGGCAAGGTAAGAGCTGGATGTTTGCATTTTATTTTCTATGGTAAATTCACAATATATAGTGATTTTTTTCAGGTTTTGTTATATTTTAATTGTGTAAATATCATGTGCAAAAAATGGTATAATCAAAATAGCCAGTATTGCAATAGGTAGACACTTTCATTATATTATTTTTGGAGGATGTCTAGTAGGGTGGGGGGAAGGGGTCAAAACGGTATCACGACAAATCCGACTCTGGGCATGATCATCATCTCAGATCTAGTCATCTGGCTTATAATAGTTCGACTCCTTAAGACATTATGGAATGTCAAATCTATTCTGCAATGTGAATGAATTAGAAAAGTTGGAGATATGAAAATTATTTATGAGAAACAACTATGCAATTTATGCACATTATCTAGTACTTTTCATCTGGTCACATAAATGTCATTTTTGTAAAGCAGAAATAGGAATAAAAAGTTACTAGAAGAAACTGGCTTACGGTTCTGGATGTTGGAGGGGCTGATGGGCTTGTAAGAGAGACCATCTCCTGAATGGCAAGCCGTAGTTTCAGACGATGTAGTGGGTTGCTGATCCCGATTTCTCTCTGTATTTCTGTGTCTGACAATGCAGACATAATGGCACCACTCTTAACATTGGCACGACAAGCGGCAACATACCAGGCTGGCATTCCCAACCATAACTGAGAAAAGAGGCAAACATCAAATTTCTCAAAGAAATCAAACCATGTAAAATAAAAAAAACAAAAAAACATTTTTTTGTTGTCATTGAATATAGAGAAGTCAAATTGAAATATATGTCTGTAATCTTTGAAGTGATCACTGCAGCAGGTCAGGTGTAAACGAATGCTTTTTAACTGGCCTGTTCTATATTTCTATAGCTTCTTAAAGCCTGGACTTCACAGCTGTACAAAATGATAAAAGTCTGCCGCTATCACAGCATGAACCCGTGATTAGCATCAATAGTGTAATTAAGCAAACAAATACATGAAGAATACCTTGTAATAATAACCACCTCAGTTACTTGTTAATTGATAGAGAAAAAGAAAAACACGCTAAACAGATTTCTAATTGCAGTGTCATATTTTTCCACAGCAAAATGGATGTGTGTCTTTAATGTACAGGCTATAAGGCAATATTGTCTGGCTCGGTCTTACCTCAAGCCACGACACCACTGTGGGGCCATCCCACTGGGCAAATGGCAGCCCTTTTCTTCTCGCCTCTTCTAGGAGTTCATGTCTAAAAAAACAAATACAATTAAGACACATACTGTATACATCAAATATTCAATTTAGTCAAATAAAAAATACAAATAAAGGTAAACATATTGCATTAAATAACATTTGCATGGTTTTAAGTGCAATAAGAAACAATTATCTAGTTTTAAGAAACATTCCAGATAGAAGTATATTATCAGGAAAACCATATAGAACAGGCCTGGCCAACCTGTAGATCTCCAGCTCTATGAGTAACAGCATGCTTTGTCTGATATTAGCTATGCCTATGTGGTCAAAGCATGCTGGGACTCGTAGTTTCACAACACCTTGAGAGCCACAGTTTGGCCAGCCCTAGGCTTGATATTGAAAGTGGCAACAACATAACAGGGTAACAACTGTAGCTGATGAGGGTCAAAGTGTTTGGGCTCCTCCAAACAACTTACAAATGCATATATTTGCCTTGTGTTAACAGACATCTCACTTTAATTTTTATTTCTTTGCATCCCATCACTGAATTACAGAGCATATTTACCAGTGAATAACCTTACATGGCTTTGGAGCTTGGGCGGAAACCCACAAAAACACGGCAAGAGTAAACGTTCATGAGACAGACATGACTGCAGTGCAGCTACCCATTGTGTCATAAGCCATCTCTCTTGCATGAGTCAACTATTTGCCAGAACGCATCTGGTAAAGTTATTTATGGAGTAATATTCACTGTGACAATGCGCTACTTTACAGTTGCTATAATCATTTATCTCATACATTTTCAGTGATTTGGAGTGTTAACTTTAGCTATCAAATGGCAACAGCAATAATGGATAAAATAATATAACTTCTTTATGATTCAATATATAAGAAATAAAAGTTATAACCGGATGTTTAATCCTCTAAATCTTTTCCTGCAAATGTGTGAGAAATGATATGATGCAATAGGTGGAGAATTAGGGATGTTCATTTGCACCTGGAAGTTATGTCACTTTGGCGGATTCACTAAATACTGATATTTATTTATTTAATACTGATGTTTCAAAATTTCTACATTTTAATCTTAAAAAAATAAAAACACAGACAAAGCAACTGGCAAAATAGTATTAAAAGTAATGCTAAAAATGGAAAATTATAATACCTCATCCAAAATTCATATTGATTAACAGGATAAATAGGTGTGGGACTCCGATTTCAAAAGGGCCATTCTCTCCCAGCAAACTTGAAGCAGCAAACCAATTGATCTCTGGAGCACCGAGGACGGTGCTCTGAATGGTAAGTATAAATCTAACTCCAACCCTTGTCCTAATCCTTACCCTAACTCTCCCCTTCCATGACCCTAACCCTCCCTTCCCCGCAGTCTAACCCTAAGTCTCCTTCCTCATAGCCTAACTCTAAGACTCTCCTATCTGCAGCCTAAGCCTCCCCTACCCACAGGCTGATCTTAACCCTAATACTTCTTGTCCATGAACCTAAACCTAACCCTCCCTTCCTGAGAGCCTAACCCTAACCCTCTCTTGCCCAGAGCCTAACCCTAACCATCCCCAGTTACGTTCCTCTTTGGTGGGGTCTGCGGAAGGCGGCAGTGCAGCAGGTCCGGGTGGGCAGCAGGTTTCGAAAGTTAATGGGTAAGTATGCCAATCGGCATACTTACCCATTCAAAAAATAGGTAATAGGTTTTTCAAAGTAGAGACAGACGAAAATAAGCTTTTGGCTGTCTCTATTCTAAACAGCCATTTTTGTGCCAGAGATTTACAATGGGATTAACTATATCACTGTCATTAATAACATTACAAGTCTACACAAGGACATAGGACTGGATCCTGACTTAAGTGCAGATTGTGCGAAATTTGCTATCCCTGTACATTCTACTGGGTCATACATAAGGGCTTAGCATTCCTATGTTCACCCACCATGTGTAGGCATATGCTGCCCAGCATGTGGAGACTTAATTCCACATGGAATGCTGCATCAGAAGGCTGTGTTCCCATGCAGAAGGTCTTGTATTGCGAATATGCTGTATGAGGAATTTCTTTAATATTAAAGCTTCATAAACCTGTACCTCTGGGCACGACTTATCCAATAACAAAATAACACCGTGGCCTGAACAAATGACAGTAGTATGAGCATGTTGCAGAAATACAAGCCAGCTCTATCTGACAATGTGGGGAAAAAATCCAACAATTAGAAATGTAAAATGATTTCTTACGATATTTATATACAGTGTGAGACACCACACTAATGGGCAATATTGGTAACATACAATGCTTGCCCATTACGTTTCTCATGGTAATACTTTACTAAAGTGATTATAATCACTTGTCTTTCATCCAGAGCCAGGAGTATTGTGGGGAAATTTGTGTACCAGTGGAATACATTTGCTGGAAAATGTTCTGACAAAACACTTCCAAATACAGAAGAGGAAACTTTATCTTTATTAATCCCATTGAATTTTTCAATAATGCAATTACCTATTTCTATGGCTTTTATAAATATAATTTGCACGATCATGTATCATATATATTCGGAATTCAGTAAATGTATATCAAATGTACAGTGTGAATATAAATGTTGTGCTTTATTATACAAAGATGGAAGGGATCATATTGTAAGGTGGAACGTTTGTAGTGGCAACCATCCATAGTACTGACTGCCCAGCGAAATCAGGGCACGTAGGGTATTTAAAAAAAAAAAGCTCACATCTAGATAATGGTAAAACACCCATTATTTGCATGAGTTTTTTTCAAGTAAAATATACATTCTTTATATATCTCACTTTGGATAAGGCCAAAAGTCTCCATGCAAGGTTAGCCAATAAATTTATTTCTAAAGCAAGCTCATCACATAAAAAAATTCTATATCTTTTCTCTGCTTTGCGAAATAGAGACAGACGAAAGTTACTTTTCGGCTGTCTCTATTTGGAATAGGGGGCATTTTAGAATTTTTTTTATGAATGGGTGAGTGTGCCGAACGACATACTCGCCAATTCTTTTTCGCAGACCTGCCAGATGGCAGTTATGGAGGGGTGAGTAACCTCTGGGGAATCTTAGTATCGGGGGATGGGGGGGCTTAGTGTTAGGCACTTAGGAAGGGAGGGTTAGGGTTAGGACCATAGAAGGGGAGGGTTAGGGTCAGGCTGCGGGGAAGGGAGGGTTAGGGTAATGGAAGGGGAAGGTTAGGGTTAGAATTAGGGGAAGGGTTGGGGTTACTTTTTTAACTTACTTATCGGAGCACTGTGTTCGGTGCTCTGGGGATCAATTGCTATGCCTCTTTGAGGCATAAGCAATCGATATCCCAGCCAGTTCGAAACTGGCTATTAGAGAACGGTCCTATCAACAATAGGGCCGTTCTTTGCGGGGACCCACACCCGTTTTTATGTTTAAGCACTTGTTTATATATATTTAGAAAAAAAAGGAAGTAGAAAGAAAAGATATAATAACATGATTTATTTAAATTATAAAGAATGTTTCCTATTGGGGAGCCTCTGCTATCATCATCCTTAGAAAGCTACAGCATTAGGCGGTGGGGTGGTTGGATATTAAATAGGGACAGAGCACATTTTGCCATTATTTGGGGTTTTTCTCAGATTTACATATATACCCATGTAATAACTTTAATTATTAAACCTAAGTCAGTAAAATAATAAAGGCACAGGCACGGCTATCTTAGTAAGAGGGGGCTGGATCCAGACTTAAATTAGTTACTCCTCGGCTAAACCATGTTGATTGCAGGGGTGGTCAAGTTAATTGTATTCTTTTGCATGCAGAGATATATCTTTGAATTGCTTACTGCACACAGATACTGACCAGCTTTACTATCACACTGTTATTTAATACTGTTTGCAATAGATGAAATATGACTCCCTGCAATGAACATGGTTTAGCCCAGGAGTAACTAATTTCAAGCACTTACTTAAGTCTGGATCCAGACCAAGATTCCTAAATGTTCATAACAGTCAGGACAAATGAAGGGGATTATCTGATGCTTAAATAGTGTGTTCTTGTTTCTTGACATTCTTCTATGGTTCAGTAATGCAGAAAGAATACTTTAAGTACTACATTTTTTTTTTTTACACATTTAGGTATTTTTTTCATATTTTATAGTACATATTTTTATTTCCTTAGGAAATTATGCACACTAAATGATAGATATATAATTTATTTCTAGACCAAGGACATGGTTACTATTTACTTGGATTATAATGCTGCTTGTGTTTATATATTCTATAGAGAGAAAGAAGTAAAGTGAAAGCCTGTGGTGCTGAGCTTTCAAAAAGCAACAGGAAATTTACTTGTGCAATTTAATGCTCAGTTGGACACATAGATCACACAGAAAACATAAAATAAAGTAGCCCCTAATCTTCAATACTGCTGAAGCACAACAATGCATTCAATATGGATATATCTTAAAAATGTTTGCTTTCTTATATGTATTGCATTTTTCTTGATTCAAGTGGGTGTATTGTATCAAAATTAAAGTATCACATTCTCCACATCATATTAACATGCTTCTCTTTATTCTAAGTACATTTCTAATGAACTTTCCAAATAATTGCTTTAGTAAGTAAAGACTATCAAAATGACACTGTGATAAAAAAAAGTCGCTTATACGGTACATTAAAAGTTTCACCATACATATATTGATGGTTATTATATTTGTTTATTTATTAGAATAATTTATTTTGGTGTAATACCTCATGGACATTTGGTTACATTTATGTGTCCAGTCATCCTGTGTGCCCCTGTATGTGTCCAGCCACCCTGTGGGTCCCTGCATGTAGCCAGGTATCCTGTGTGCCCCTGTAGGTAACCAGTCATCCTGTGTGCACCTGTATGCTTTGAAGCTGTCCTGTACAACACTATATGCATTCAGTCCTCCTGTATGCGTTCAGCCATCCTGTGCTGGTATCCTGTGCCAGTCATCCTGCTACTCTTACTAAAAACCTAGCTAAACCTAACCTAACTAAAAATCTTTTTGTTAAAAAATAGTCGGTTATAATTTGGTCTAGATTATGTTTCTTCTTAATTTTATGAATATATTCAATTTTAATGAAACAAAATGATTATTCATAAAGCAGCACATGGTGCTAAATTGTTAATAAACAATGGGTTTAATTGTGATTTGTGAGTTTAAATGGCAAATATTACAGTTAAAATCAGATAAATTCAACACATTCACAATTGCATCCTCAGAACTAGTATCATTATAATGAATAATTAATATTTACACCAAGGGTTGGCAAAATCCAGATTGATTCACCTAAACCTGCAATCTTGCTTTACTAGTTTTCAGCTGGGAGGTAAATTGCTTAAACATGACCATACTATGCTTGGCCCAATGTTGGCAACCCACAAACCCACTCTGATTGCAAAAGGCATACTCTAAATTTCCCAACCACTGAGGCTTTTGTTTTTTACATGTGTCTGTTTTCTCTCACGCAAAGCTTCGAAAAAATGGAGAATACAACAGACAATACTACATGCTCACAACTACAGACTTGCCCCATATTATAGTAGCCTTTGACATAAAAAGGAAGACATTTTCCCAGCTATTTTGTATGCACACAAAGATATGAGATGAAAGTCTCTAATTCTATATATAACAGAGTCTATTCCTTCAAATCAGATTTGGAATTTTTATTTTTCACTACTGTGTTTCTTCCAGATAAATTAATTGCATTGCAATTGCCACAGCTAGAAACGAGCTAGTAGTTAAAGAGTTTTCTGATTTAAGGAAAGATAAAGTAATTGTTGTCTGTGGGGAATTATCTTTAATCTGAGGTTGATATAATTACATTCTCAGTGCTCTCTAAATTACAGCTTCCCTTTTTCTACAAACTAAGATGCAGATAACCATAGAAAATAGTAATTCCTACACTTGAAAAATAAATCTAGCAGAAACATTTTTATATATATATTGGACATTTCACAAGGGAATGTTTGCAAAGCTGTTATATAACTCTTTAAATATTGGAGTAATAAAATGGAATGTATGCACTTGGGTATGTTTTAAAGACTTTTCTTATCTTCCTAACCTCTATTGCTTATGGTCACTGTATTGCTGTATTGCTGACCATACACCGGAACGATTATCGATCCCAGTAGGGGGTGGCCTAATAAACGGGACGATTTTTTCCAGGGAAAGGTCCCATTATCGGCACCATACACCTCTACTGCTGAGACTGATAATCTTATACTTCAAAGGTTTCAGAGCAGCATTATACATAGATCTGCAGCAGCAGCCAGTGCAGGGAGTAGTAGAGACAGGGATCACCTAAAGCCATGCTCCACACAGCATGGCTTCGGCTGATCCTTGTGTCTACTACTAGCTGCTTCTGCAGATCTATGTATTGCTGCACTGACATCTTTGAAGAATAGGGAGCATTTCAGTTAACTGATTGGCTGATCTAATTAAAGATGTTAAAAAACCAAATAATTGTAACAGAACGTTTCTAGTGCGTTTATTTGGTGTTTAAAAATTGATCATGGTTATAAAATAGAGCGATTATTGGCCCGATCACCCGATAATTGTATGATCGGGCAAATAATCGCTCTAGTGTATGGCCAGCTTATGTCTGAAAATAATGCCAATTTGTTATATAGGAGGCAGTTCCAATTGGTTTAGGTACCCAGGTGTTACACTTTTGATTGGGTTAGTTCAAGACTAACAATTATACATAACCAGCTATAATACATTGGCCCTGATTCACACTTAAGTGCTGAATTTCTGTGTGTGTTTTTATGATCGGTTAAACTGCGCATGCCCAGAACCCAAATACACACACAGAAAGCATGGCCAACTGATTCACGTACATTGATGTCTGACTTACAACTGATGCACACATCCACACGGAATGAGTCCCGCATGTGTGGCTAGAAAGGCAAGACTCCTAATGCAAATGAGCTGCACACAGGCTACTACTGTACAGTGTGGGCGTTCCAACAGAGTTAGGACTGATTCACAAGTAGAAGAGCCTTGCGTAAACTAACATACGCATGGGAAAAGTTATGGTTGGCCTTGACCACTCGTACGTTGATGAACCATACTGTTTGCTGTAAGGCCATGTGTCTTCTCTTACTTAGTTCAGGCCACACCTGCTGCGTGTTTATAATCAATGGATGTGTGTTTTTAAATGAAACAAATAAAGGCTTGTGTATTTAATCCTATGCTGATTTTATATTTTGTGCAAGACTTAAACCTTGTAAAGGTGCCATTGTTTGCTTTTTGTCATTAAAGTATTTTTCTTTATTTACATTAAATTTTGTGTAAAAACACCATTACATTTACTTATGTTTAACTATATTGGTTGTTTGTATTTTTTTATGTATATGTTGTAATGTTTTATGAAAGTCTCTTTATGTAGTGGATCATTTTATTTATAACTTCATGCAGTATGCCTTTACATGTATTGTTAAATATTTCATGATTGCCTATTTCAAGTTGTATTTTTAATGGTTACATTTGTTTACATATGTTATGAGAGCACGTGTTGTTTTCCAAAGTCTAATCAGTGCGCTTAGTTACGTATCTTTGTTTCATAAATCATTTTAAGCACTTAATCGCACGACTGATTCACAGTTCATAAAGTCCACACGTACACAGGAAATAGTTACATCCCTACATAGCACTCCCGACACAGGGGAAGAGGTTAACTGGGTCCTTTATCACAATTTTCACATGCGTATATTTAGGTAAGTTCACAATTTTACTCTTAAATGTGAATCAGGTCCATTGTTCCTAGCTCAATAAAGGAAATAAGGGTCTTATAAGACAAGTTCAGGTTCTTTACAGAGTTTCTCACGTATTGATTTAGAATATATATTATTTAATGTACTGTTATGCATATTAAAGTTAATAGGTTTAAAACAAAATATCTTCCTGCATATTTGTATATTGCAGATTACATATAACTTTAAGCAAATTCTTGAAAAATTGGATGAACACTTTTTTAAATGTTGGAAAAGCCAAATATTTTAAATTATTAGCCCTTACTTTGCAGAATGGTTTAGCCAAGCTGTACACTTGCACCTGTTTTGCCCTTACCAGTTACCCCAAACACCCCACAATGTGGTATGAGTAACATGCTTTGTTTTATAATTAACAGGTGTTTGGTGTATTACAAAGTGTCTGGGTGATTGGTAATGACAGCTCTAACTAGCTAACAATTAGAGACTTGCAGGCCACTTATGCCTTTACAGATTGCAATTTGTAATACTTAAAGCAACATTTTTTTGACAGGAGTATAGTATCTGCAACAGTGATTGAAACAATGTCAGTACATACTTTTTCTTGAGTCGTCTATCTTTTTCTGCTTGAGTTCCAAGTTTACCCAACCCTAGAGAGTCCTGTCCAGGGTCTGTATCCATGAATCCTCCTGTTGTAAATCAAGAATGTGAAAAAATTAAAATTAACTTTACTATTATTGACGTCAAATGTCAAAAATTACTGAGACAATATTGAGTGAGTTTTGATGAGGTAAATTAATTAATCAAAATACAAAATATGGTCTTCTATCCACATCTGTTAAAAAAAGGACTATTCAGTGATTTTCATCCTGGGTTGTAATATGGTATTCACAAGGGACTAACTGAGTTGTATGATGCTTTCGGGTACATTTGAATACAGTAATAGGCCACTTAAGTCTCTCTGAGTCAATTCTGCAGAAGACACCATAATGTTAACTGCATTTTAAATGAAATGGAATACAGTAAACAGTCATAAATATTATAAGGTATATATATCACAAACCTTCTGAAGAAATGGGGGATCACCCAGTGAAACGCGTTAAGGCTTATTATTATAACTGAATAGGAGGACTCACAGCACAGTGATCAGAGCAATCAATATCCCAGGTAGAGCACCATCATTACATGGAGGACTTGCATTGTGTTGCCCTTTGGAGAGCTCCTAGTACCTCTAACCTGCCGGGAATACCCTACAATTTGCAGCTGAATAGTGGACACAAGTTGCACTAATCCACTGTTCCATCCAGCATGGAAACTGCAGCTGAGACGCAGCTTCTCTATATTTCTGCACCACCTCCTGGATTTGACAAGTGCTCCAGCTCCCTGGTCTCAACACCTTTTACCTGCCGCATATCCACAAAGGTCTGTCGGTAACTATACCATTCTGCATTTCCATTGACTTTATTTTGCTCTACAGGAGACTTGTGGTAAGCTAACACACTGCTGTCCAGCCATTAACCACTTGTTTGCCGATTCAGTGGAATACTGACAATTCAATTTATCTTACATGGCTGCTATTTCCATGTTCTACTGACTTCTGCTTGATTCACCATCTAGGTTAACCACTTTAACCTCTATACCTGTCCTGGGACCGGTTAACGGTTGCACAAACAATTTTCTATCAGTTTCATAGCCAATTTCTTCATCTTGAAGCCATAAGAGGAGATTCTCTTTCTTTCTGCATATGCCAACTCATTTCCATCTAAAACATTGGATTTAGTGCTTCTAAGTATTCATTGCTCACACCCAGCATTGCAAATGTCAGTCTATATATTGCTTTAATTAAGTCAATCACTTGTTGAATTGTCTTTCCTATAACCAGTTTACGTTTTTAATGCATTTTATGCTCACAACTTCTTTTGAGGTATTGACCTTATTAAATAAATGTTTCTATTTTTATTAAAAACTGTATTCTGATTGTTTTGTTTAACCTAGCGCTAACAAGCACTTTTTTCCTTTTAACCCTTTGTGGCTCTTGGGCAGAGAGACACACTAGTCAATAGCGCTCTGGTTATTGAATGAGCTGGACACTTACCAGATTTTGGCCATTTACTTTGTTTAAGAATAAAGTATATGCCTTGTGTGATAAAGGCAGCCTGTCTTGGATCTAGTTGTGGGTCTTGTTCTAGGAAATATCTCACACTTTCTAAGCCTTGGTCATGATCGATTACCGTATAAAGTGATGTGACATTGCTTGTCACTAGCCATATTTGGTTGTCCCAATGGATATCTGTGAGGGTCCGTAGTATTTGTGTGGTGTCTTTAAGGCATAAAGGTTGAGTCGTTATGTACTGTTGTAAAAATGAATTGATGTATTCTGATAGGTTAGCTGTTATGAAATTCATTCCAGATATGGTGGGTCTTCCTGGGGTGTTGGAGATGTGTTTATGGATCTTTGGTATAAAGTAAAAAACTGGGATTTTCGGCTGGGCAATATTTAGATAGTCTTCTTTGTGTGTGATGATCACTACCTCTAGGCCAGATTTGAGAAGGGAGGCGAGTTCTGTTTTGAAATTAATTGTAGGGTCCATATGGAGTTTCTGGTATGTGTTTGCATCATCCAAGATCCTGCATGCTTCCATGTTGTAATTGTCTAAGTCCATGATCACAATGCCGCTCCCCTTGTCTGCCGGTTTGATTACTATTTCTCTATTTTTTTGGAGTGTTTGGAGCACATTTTTTTCTTTTTTATTAAAATTGGGGGGTTTGTGTGCATACCTTTGTGTATTTTCAAGTTTGTCGAGATCATACTAGGCATTCAAAGGTTTGGATGTATTGACCCTTGAGGTGACTAGGATTGAACCTGGAGGGAGGTTTAAGGTGTCAATGGGGGACCTGCTTTATGGTTTGTTAAAATAAGCTTATTTTATTAAAAAGGGATAGTTGTAGTGAAAATGTTAAAAGGTGCAGATATTCAGTTGTCTTAACAGATTAACCCATTGTTTAGTAAATATGGCCCGTATTCAGAGTACCAGACGTATATCATATACGTCCGGTGTTTAACTATTTTTACTACTGCGCATGCGTAGTTATTTTTTTTACGCAATCTACGTACTGTATATTTTTCTTACGTAGATTGTGTAAATGCGGTCTTTACGCATTTATGCAATCTACGTAAGAAAAAGATATGTAGATCATGTTAAAAAATGACTACGCATGCGCAGTAGTAAAAATCGCTATACACCGGACGTATATGTTATACGTCTGGTACTCTGTATACGGGCCTATATCCCAAAACATATATCTCTGTATGTTATGGACCCACTAGATTCCTAATTTGTCCATAAGATACATATAAAATATCTGGATCATTTACACAATCCCACTAAAAAACAATAACCTTGGAGGCCATATTCCTTACTGAGCTGTCCGAGTCTTGCTTTCTCTTTTTTACCAAACAGCCGTCCTATGGAAGATTTAATTCCTTTCTTCTTTGGAGCTTTATGGAGTGAGTCTTGGCTACTGTTAGTCGTCACTAGACCGAGGACATCAGGATCAAGGGATGCAGTTAAACTCCTATGAAAAACAACGGTTTTGGGGCAGTTTAATACAATGCTGTGTATTAGTACACATACTCTGCCCATTGGATTTACTGAAATGTTAACTAATGTAAACAAATATTTGTAATGCTATGTACTAATGTTAAAACTAAGAACTAAAAACATATATAGGTAAATAAAATGTACTGTTTTATCTCATGAATATTTATTTTTTGTGATACGAGTGATAGTGATTAGTGAAGTCAAAAGATTATCATGTATTAACAGTGGTTTAGCAAACTGTATGCATCATCTGTTGCTGTTACATTGTTTAGCTAGGTACACAATGAACAGATATAATAATGACAGACCAACCAATAATACTTTCTTTGCAAGTTGTTTTGAAAAATTGTAAAGATATCTTGCTTGATACTAATCTTCAAATGGCAAAAAAAAATTAAATATGAATGATGGGCTTGACTGAGCATCTAATGTTGAAAGATATCGCAGTATTACAGCACTGGCTGTGAACATTATCTGCTCTGAAAAAAAATCCTTTTAAGTAAATAAATAAAAATGGCATGAAGGCCCTCATATTTTAGAACAACACCAGTGCTGTACATGTCTAGTGTGGTATAGGAATATCAGTAAGTTATCAGTGTTATTACAGCTACCAGCGCTAGGGCACAACCAGTCTTAGTGCCAATGGGCTGGATCCAGACTTAAGTAAGTGCTTGAAATTAGTTACTGGGCTAAACCATGTTGATTGCAGGGGGAGTCAAGTTAATTGTATTCTTAGCATGCAGGGATATATCCTTGAATTGCTTACTGCACACAGATACTGACCAGCTTTACTATCACACTGTTAATTAGATTTGGGATAGGAAACATCACCTCTCAACTCTAATACTGTTTGCAACATATGAAATATGACCCCCCTGCAATCAACATGGTTTAGCCCAGGAGTAACTAATTGCAAGCACTTACAAGTCTGGATCCAGCCCAATAATACTAGCGCTCTTCACACTACTGGTAGTGAAGTAATAGGTATAAATATATAAAAAGGCGCCATCATGAATCAGTGCCCAAAGGGACTCCAATACTACCATGGGCTAATTCTATTGGACCGCTAGCACTTGAAGGAAAAATGTAAATATCACTAAATGACAATCAGCACTGGGTCTGGTATGAAATGTCGACCGTCAAAATATCAACAGGTCAAATTGTACCCAGGTCAAAATGTTGAGTATTATGTTAGTATTTGTTTGTAACATCTGTAAATTTAATGTAATGCAGGCAGCTTGTAAAAAAAATTCAGAAATGGAATAATATATATATATATGTAATACTAACATAGGTCCGGATTCAGTTACGTAGTTTTCATCTTGCGTTGTTTTAAGAATTGAGCTACTATACATGCGTAATAGCTTATGTAGGCTATCTATGTACCATTTCTGTACGTAGATTGCGCAAGTGCGTTCATTAGACCGTGCTTACGCAATCTACGTACAGAAATGGTACATAGGTAGTGTAAACAAGCTACCACACACGCATAGTAGCTCAACTCTTAAAACACTGTCCNNNNGTGTCAGTGAGGAGACTATAAAAGGGTTAAGGCTGATAAGCTTACAGTCTAAAGGAACTAGGGATGGTTGAACCCAGGAAGGGGGACCCATGCTGATATTTGTGGGTCTGACCTTCCTGGATGATCAACCCCTGGTGCCAACTGGCTTGTGGGTATCTGGAATCATGGTGGAAGGAAGCCCCATTGTGGGTAAGCACTCTGTGGTTCCAGAAACCCTGGCTAGTAAAGCTTAGAGCTGGTAGCAGTAATAGAGGGTGGAACCCACACCGCTTGTCCTCCCTGATTTTCTGATACAGACAACAGGCTTGTACAGTGCTAGTGCTGGTATATCATTGCAGAGGACCATGCAGGTTTTTTCTATGTTTTGTTTTTACACTTCTTCTGAGTGGTTTCCCTTTCCACAACGGACTTGCAAGACGCTTTTTCTACCTTAAATTATCTGCACCGTCCTCACTTAAAATAGGGATGGCGCAGAAGTCTGGACAGGGTGTAAGGGCTGAGAAGCACCCATATCGTACAATTGAAATACACCCCATCCACCTAGCATTCGTATTCCACCCAGTCTCTTCCTGTTGTCGGAAACGCTTCAAGTATGGGGGTCTGAATCAGGAGAATCCAGATATGTACTGGAGGTGCCGTGTGTGTGCACACTTACTAAATGTGTTTGTTTTTAGTCTGGAGTTAGTCCAATATATGAATACAGATGATCTCACAAATGCAAATTTGAATGGACACCTTGATTGTTTAATAAATAGGTGCTTGGAATAACCTAAAACACAATCATACCAATAAATTCCACCCAGTTTGAAAATATTTTGTCCATGTGATGAATCAGGAAACTAAGATGCTGAATACAGTATGTGAGACCATCAGCTTAACATGATGCATGTCATTCAGACAACTGGTGTACTAATTGCTAGAATTGTGTGTGATCCCCTTTATGAATGATCCTGATGTAACCTATTTAGCTGTATGTAAAAGGCTGGCATCCCATATTGGTAAAAAAGCTAATATATTTGGGGAGTTTCTGACAAACGCATCAAAATCCGTATATAAATTTGTTTCAACATTTAATAATAAAAAACCTATGGACCGAATCCAGACCCACGCATGCTTCCTGTACCCGTGTGGGTCTGACAGTACGAACGAGAGAGGGGAGTGAACTCCCCCTGTCACTCTCCTCTCTCACACAGTTACGTTGCCATAGCCTGCCTTATGTGAAATGTGCAGATCAGCGGTCCAAACGACCACTGATCCGCTCATAAATGTTAACACCCACCCCCACTGTACAATTTAAATGCTTCCATCTGCCCACCTTGGCAGGCGAAGGGGAAGCACATCCTATTTGTACTGAAACTGCATCCCACGGAACTAAGTACTAAGTTCCGTCCAATGCTAGGTACGTTAGTGTTATGTTTGCAACACTAGTGTAACATCTGGAGGCCATATGTGCCCTCCAGTCAAAACACCCCACTTATGCACTTTGCGTGCGTAAGTAGGGTGCTGGACGTAAGTCTGGATCTGACCCTATATTATTATATTATATATATTATCTCTCAAACACATAACAAGTAAGAATCCTATAAACTAATATCTAATACATGATAGTGCCGTTCAGTTTATCTGTACATCTCACCCCCTGGAGTCGTTGTGATATGAAGATGGCAGCGTATGAGTCATCCTGAGAGCACGCGGTGTGGAAGGCGGAGAGGTTTCACATTTTATTGTAGCTTTATCTTCCCGACCATCTTCTTCTACTACTGCAATCTGAAAGGG
>WWET01001889.1:174106-190695 GCA_011038615.1 Limnodynastes dumerilii | reverse complement strand
TGTGATAGTAAAGCTGGTCAGTATCTGTTTTCAGTAAGCAATTCAAAGATGTATTCCTGTATTCAAAGAATACAATTAACTTGGCTCCCCCCGAAAACAACATGGTTTTGCCCAGGAGTAACTTTAAATTCTTAAGTTCTTATTTTAAGAAGATTCTTAAGTGTGAATCAGGTCCTTAATTTCAAGCTCCTTCTTAAGTCTGGATCCAGCCCAAAGATACGTACATATTTGAAAAAGGCTTATCATTGTTTGTTCTATAGTACATAATGAACTAATATAGTTAAATAATTACAATAATAATATATTTATATATCAACATCTGCAGAATCAGCACAACCTTAAAAATATTAAGGAAAAAAACATTAAAAAAATAAATCATCAAGAAAATTCTGACCTTTGGCTCTTCTATTCTTATTCCCATTCTCCCTCGTCGTGGCCTCCTAATCACTTTTGTTGATCGGTAATCTGGCTGACTATCTACCAATGAACTCACAGAGAATCGCAACTCTGCAGAAGGGTCCAAGTGAGGCCTGGCAGAAATGCAAAATATTAGTTTATTAACTTTGGCAGTCTGACATATTTTTTGGGATCAAGCAAAGTAACAAAGACTGCAGTGTACAGATATTGTTGGCTGGACCATTTTGCAGACTATGCTACTTCTAGATAGCCAATATTTCATAAAGACAAGGCAGAGATTGAAGTATAGGGTGAAGGTTAAGTTGTGTATTATAAGGTATTTGGTACATAAAAGGAAAATAAGTTCAATGGTGTTGTACAGTACAAATAGGTAATGTGCAAGTTAATGTACATGCTTAAT
This sequence comes from Limnodynastes dumerilii, assembly GCA_011038615.1. Classification (NCBI taxonomy): domain Eukaryota; kingdom Metazoa; phylum Chordata; class Amphibia; order Anura; family Limnodynastidae; genus Limnodynastes; species Limnodynastes dumerilii. Next base: position 189,878 of record WWET01001889.1, on the reverse strand, counting down.
AGTATGATACAATAATATAGTCTTATTTTCTGGTAGTTTTATTTAAAGTTTAATTTTTTTTATATATAACAGAAAAACAAAAATAAGCCATAAACAAACTTTACAAACAGTTATCTTTGTACAGTGTCACAATGTCAGTTTATGTTAACATGAGATGTCTACAAATTGTGTGCCTGATTACAAAGGGTGCCATTACTGACAGAAAATGTACCTGGTACAAGCAATAACAAGTAACATGGTAAGATTGCACATTCAAAGTGCCAATGCAGGTGCTACACATAGCTGGGGGACAGAATGTGGTAGCAGGAGTGGACTCCCAGAGGCTACCAACTATGCCATCTTAATGTAATAGGTAATTAAAGAAGACAATAATGGACTTTTCTGTGATTTTCTGTGATGTACAATAGAAATGTTTTTTGTATGTCATAGTATCATTCACCATAATCCATTCCTTTCAAAATGGCCGGATCAGTGGTCATCAACTTACAAACACTAATCACTCTATCTAGAGATATAACAGGAAATAGGTTATTGTAAGTAGTGCAATCAAATGCATCTTCCAAGAAAAGTCCCAGGAGGTAAAGACAGCAAGGGTGAGAATTTAGCAAAGAATTCTACCAAAACTGTAACACTAGTGGGAATTCCTTATGAATGTCCCTAGATGGACTCCAAATTTAAGGTACCAAGCATCAGCCCATCTGCTCAAATTATGCAGACCCCGAGGTGAAGAATAAACCCTGTGTAGGATGTATAGTTCTGTTGAAACTGTACAGATGAGATATCATCCCTAGTTGTTTTCAGCAGAGTTTCAGTTCTTATCCTCAACAGAGTCCAGATCTCTCTCCCTTCTTGTTCATAATACAATAGGTCATCAGATAAGGCTGAGAGCAAGGCAGAGTGTAGGTAGATATGGCAGCCACTGGAATATTTGATATTTGAAATCAGAATGCCCAGCGAACATGTTCAACATCGTTCATGTTCAACGCTTTATTACTAAGTGAACCCAGTAGACCCCTGGGTTAAATGCAGGGCCAGCACGATAACCCACTGCCGGCAATTGTGGCTGAAAGGGTCTTCCTGCTATCAGCCGCAGAATAACTGATAGAAAACCCAATTTCGGCTTTTCTGTATAACTGCTGCAGCGGTTGGGAGCAGGATTCACATTCCTTTATGCAAATGACATTGACGTGACATTAGGTCACGCCACCGTTACAGTGAAGAAGAGAGCATGCGCTATGGAAGAGAGCGGCAGACAGAAGACATCAAAGTAAAGTATACACTGGGGAGGCTGGAGACATATGAATAGAGAATTCCTGGGAGCTTGAGACATATGAATGGGGAATTATTGGGAGCTTGAGACATATGAATAGGAAATACTAGGGAGTCTGGAAAGACATGATGTGGAATACACGGGAGGCTGGAAAGACATGAGGCCGGATCCAGATCTGTGCCCGACAGATCACTTACGTACGCAAGGTGCGTAAGTGGCCTGTTTTCACCCTCCAGATGTTACGCTTGGGTTACAATAGCACTCACGTAGTTACTCACACTTGCGTGCTTAAGTGACCTGATGTTATCAGGTCTGGATCCGGTCCCTAGTTTTTAAATAATAATTAATACAGCATGAAAAATCTATTGGATAAGAGTAAAGTTTGAATTGCCTTTGTAGTTAAACTGAATGGAAAAAGGAAAAAAACATGATTTTGATGGCATTAAATCAAAGCTTCATCACAAAAAGTTTACAGCATCAACCTAGTCATTAAAACGATATACCACACGGACGCCATGAAACATATATTCTAGCAAAGTACCTTGTTAATGTTGGTTCTATCAAGGATCCAGTTCGCAACTTCATCTGGTCAAGTTCAGATCTCAGTTTTGTAATTTCTTCAGCTAATCTATCCTTAATAAACAAATAAATAAACAAACTATCAGATTATATATGCAGATACTTAAAGCATAGATGTGTTATGTCTGAACATATATTATACAATTTACAACATTTGTAGTGCAATAATTATTGTACAGGATTCACACTTCAATGTTTACCATGTACCCACACCTAAGTATCCTGTCCCTGTTTTTAAGGTGCCTAATGGCAATTACAAGTGCCATAGGTTAAATTATCTTTCCTCCGGTTGCAATCTCCGATTAGAAGGTGTGGCTTCCGAAAAAGGGATATTCGAAAGCTTACACTTTTAGAATTTTTTTTTTATGAATGGGTGAGTACGCTGTTCGGCATACTCACACATTCACTTTTGGAAAGAACAGATCACTCCGCCGCTGCTCGCTGGACTTAGGGGACAGGTGAGTAAAGTCTTTCTGCGGGACTAGGGTCAGGCTGTAGGGGAGGGAGGGTTAGGGTCAGGCTGTAGGGGAGGGAGGGTTAGGGTCAGGCTGCGGGAATTAGGGTCAGGCTGCGGGAGATGGTGGGGTAGGGTCAGGCTTCAAGTTAGGGAGGATTAGGGTCAGGCTGCCAGGAGGGAGGGTTAGGGTAGTGAGAGGGGAGGGTTAGGGTAAGAATTAGGGGAAGTAGTGGGGGACTTTTTTTTTACACTTTTTAGAGCACCGAAAGCTCGGTACTCCGTGTATCGATTGCAATGCCTCCTCGAGGCTTATGAAATCGAAATCCCAGCCAGTTCGCAACTGGCTGGGGAGGAATGGCCGATTCTAAAATCGTCCATTCGGACCGGAGCCCCACACCACTTCCTCTTTAAGCAGGGAAAAAAAGCACAGACATTGACCAGTCCTTCCTCCCTGCTTAATCTACATGAGTCCTTCCACCCTATGACTACGCATGCGCACTGGCAATCTTTCTTAAAGATACGCAGCTTAGAATCCGCAGCTTCTTAGGTGTGAATCAGGGCCTATATTTCTATCACACATGTAACATTCTAACCATGTAACATGAATTTGGTTTACCTTATCGTGTAAACATTCTTCTAATTGTTTTCTGAAATTGTCTGAGTCCTGAAGTAAAATATTCTGCAACACAAAACATAGTAAAACACTCAACAAATGACTGAACATAAACTTTGCATTTATAAGACAAACATATGTCACGATGCTCCAATATATAACCAATCGCTTCAAGACGGAAGTCCACTTACCATACATGAATTAATTAACAATATCAATTAACCTGTAAAACATGGCTAGGGTTTGGGGTTAGGAGAGGCTGAAGGGGTTTCTTACTGCTTAACTTCTCTTAACTCATCTCTTTAAAACCTCTTAGCTTATGAGAGATCTGGATCACCTGTTCCACTCATGAGAACCAGGTAGCACATAACTCTGCACTGCACTGACAACATGTCATCCATGTTCTTATACAATGCAGTGCTATCAAGACATTCTTTAACAGATGCTGGGTTATGTAACCATATAACTGAGCTACCAGGAAACATGGGTATCTCTACCAGCATGAAAAAATCTTAAATTGGTTTGTTGGTGTAACAAGCACGATTATTCCTAGAAAATGTATTTTTCCAACCAGTCTCAATTAGTACCTGCACCAGGTGAGTTTCCCATGTAAATGTGATCTTCATCATTCTTACTTAAGTGTGCACAAGAATATACTTTACATGATATCCTGGGGTATACATGCATGCATACAATCATACATAAGTGCTCAAACACAGTGGAGTCCTAGGCTATAGCGCGTTAAAGAGAGCAAAAAGTCATTCATCTGGAAACACTTATAGAATTATGTCTGTGGGATCACCCATGTTAGTACCTTTTTTTTATTTTGTTTTTTTAACCTTGGTTTTTATTAGAAGGTACAAGGAAAACAGACATTATACTGAGGTTGAAACCAGTGTACACAGAATATAAATAACAACAAATGAATCTCCACATAACAAATGAAGAGGATGGTGCTGCTATTAGTTATCTAAATTGGAGTGGGTTGATCTCTACAAAGTCCCAGGGCTGGCACAAGGGTGTGCGGCTGCCTGCAAACTATAAATCTGCGCCCTCACTGTAGCGCAGACCGGCACCACAGCTCCAACTATGTAAATATCAGTCACTAGTGCACAGAAGAGAGGAAAAGCCACTCCCTCTACTCAGGGTGAAAATGGCTCTGGTGCCTGTCATTTTCACTATGATTACAGGTACAGGCTTATCTTCTCATCTACTCACCCCTAGTGCTGTGCTACCTCTCCAGCATGGTGCTGGCTCTCCAGCATCACCTCAAGGAGCAAATTGCACCGGCCCTGAAAGTTCCAGTATATTATATATGATTAAAATCAAGACAGAGCAGTGTTCATTACCTTGTCCTCAAGTGCAGCCATTCTTTCCTTCAAGTGCAACTGTAGTCGTTCATTGGATTCTGTAAGAAGCCGGTCCACTGTATCAGAGAGCCTTTTGTTGTGCTCTTCGTTCATTTTTTCTCTTTGCCGAGCCTATACAACACAAAAAAAGATTGTACATTAATTACATTCAATTAAGATAACAGTTGCAAACCTAAAAATATATAAAAACCCATTCTAGTTACATGCCTGTTCCTCCTATTAGTCAAAGCCTTGCCATTGTCTCAATTAGGACAAGTCCAGAGAGATGACATTCCCATTACTCCTTTATAATCTATACAGGACAGTGATTGTTGCCATTTTCTATGTGGCCAGATTGTATATCGTCTGTTTTTGCAATGTGTACGTGCACATGCCATCTGATTGGTGTGCAATTTGTCTGTTCAAGTGTATAGTAACAATTTTTTCGCCGCTCATCCAATAATTATCCAAGAATCCCTTTTGAACAATTAGTTGATCTTTTGACATGTTTGATTTAAATTGGACCAAAGCAGATGATAAAATGTAAAATCGCACGGTGTGTGGGCATTTCATGATAATCGTTAAATCTTCACAAGGATATATTACTTTCCTAGGCGTGATTATGCTAATCCCACAGGTCACTTTCCCGTTTCCATCTGTTCGTGTTTCCTATCCTTTATAGAAATAGTGTGACAAAGTTGATACCTACATACCGGGCAATCGTATACACAACAATGGATGTGTATTTTACAAAGAACAGGCTGTCTACACAACAGGAAGTTTATTATGAGTAGTTCCTGCAGTGAACTTAGCTCTGCCCCAAGCTCGGGCCAGTCAGTTATGCAAATTTGTAATTAAATATCATACAAGGAAAAACATTTTTGGTCAAAAAATCTGAGGTTTTTCACATTTTATGATGATTTTCGGCTGAAATTAGTGCAGTTTTAGACGCTAGAGGACTCTAGATGAAAAATTGTGAAGATTTTCTTGGATTCCATGCGATTTTTAATAATCACTCTAGTGTATGGCCAACTTTAGTTACAGTGATGTGTTGCAGTCAGCAGTGGTCCAATGTCACATTGTGAAAGTAGCATACTCTCACAATTGCGCTATTCAATCTCCACTGGATGCAAGCTGAAGACCGTCTAGCTCTCCATTCTTCTCTTCAGATTGACCAATTTTAAGGTAGGGCTTTTTTTTTTTTACTATTTTTCCAAAAGAGAACGTTCTGGAACAATAACCTCTTTCTTATATTTTACCATCACAACAATAAGATAAAATTTTTCTGACTATAAGTATACATAGATATTTTAAAACTAAATTCAACATGATACGGTAAAAAGTGTCCTTTAATTTGGTAAAAAGAATATGTGCCAAAAGCTATCTCTTTCCTTTTAACATTACGGGCCGTATTCAGAGATTTGTTTTCCCGGCCAGTTCCATGCATATTTTTAGGTACGTTTTAACTGCGCATGTAACTTTATTTACTCAATTGACGATGAGACCGGAAGTGCCTTACGGACGAACCTGTGAATCACACGTGGATACATACGTCCGGATATGCAACGGAAAAATATGCACGGGAGAATTTAAATAAAAATGGTTGGGGCATTTAAATTATGGAAAGTAGGCGATTAACAAGATACACACGGACGGAGGACATATATGCACGGAACTCCACGCGGAAAATTACAGGTGGTCTATGGAGACGTAAGTCTCCGAGAGCACGGATTACAAGGGGAGTGACTGGGGTTTTGGTGGGTGTTCCTTGCTCCGTCCGTGTGTATATTTGCGGACCGATCGGGACACGGATCTCTGAATACGGCCCTACATTATTTTCATTTGAATATTAATTAAACCAGAAATGTAAAAAAGAAATAGTTCTTTTTTTATTATTGTTATACATTCATAAATAGATTTAAATAAAATGTTCTCCTTTTGAAACTATAGGCACCTGCTGGGACAAGTGCTCAAATGGCTGCCAGGGCATGAAGGCACTTGAAAAACTGTGCCACCATGCCCTTCGGCATCTACAAATATATAACATAAAACACATACATACACAGAATTTTTGTTTCTGTGGCAAGCAGATTAACCCCCTGCCTTTCACGCACCTGTTTAACATATACTTATAAATTGATTGAGCAACTTCAATTCTGTTTTTATACACAGTTTAATGTAAGAATGTAAAAACACCCTGAGACATCTCACTTGCCATAGTATATTAATAACAAATCCAGTGGTATTCCATTTTAAAATAAATAAATAAAATAGAAAATAATAATAATTAAAAAAAAAGACTTTAAAAGAATGATGCAACCTACCTGCACAGGAAGCTTACCTACAGTATAACAACTTACCTGCACAGGAAGATCACCTAGAGAGTAACAACTTACCTGTACAGGAAGCCTACCTACAGTATAACAACTTACCTGCAGAGAAAGCTTATCTACAGTATAACAACTTACCTGCAGAGAAAGCTTATCTACAGTATAACAACTTACCTGCACAGGAAGCTCACCTACAGTATAACTACTTACCTGCACAGGAAGCTTACCTACAGTATAACTAAATAGACTGTAGCAGCTTCCTGTGTCACCTCAGTCAGAATCATCTAAAATTTGTCTAACTTTAAACCAAGTGCAAGAGATTTATCTTGTGTATCTTTGTAAATGTTATATGAAGGAATGTGTTTGAAAATTACAGTTATGGTTAGCAGGAAACAAACATACTTAAAAAGATAAACAAAAAATAAGTATGAAAATTGTTTGAAAAAACCACCAAAATAAATAAATAAAGATAATAACACACTTGAAAGAAGTGACTAAAAACTAGTATTATGTTACAAAACATGAATATCACCTTGCAAAAGTATATTTAATGAAACCACTGCTGTTCTTATACTGTACACACCCTCTGAAGTTCTTGATTCTTTTCTTCAAGCTGTGTCTCCAAATGCCTCATTCGTTCCTCAATATTTCCATGTCTTTCTTCAGCCTGTGCAAAGACACAAACACAAGGTTCTGACCTGAAATGTGAGAGTTTAGCGAAGGTTCTGTGTTCTGTTTGTAAAGTACAACAAGACAAAAGCAGCTACTGCTAACTGCAGACTTATTCTAGGAACAGAAATACTATAGAAGCAGACTGCTGGACAGCATTGCTTGAAATGTGTCAGCTATACAGCCTGCTACATCTAAGCACCAGCAGTACATTTGGGATTGTTTATGAGCAATGAAGTCAGCCAAAATGCAACATGCAGCCTGTGCATAGTCAAAGACAAACCTGCCATCCGAAATAATAAGCTCCTGAAGCACTAAACTGCATGATAATCAATCATTTAAGTATAAAATAACAAAACAAATGAATCAAATGAAAATACAATCAGATGGATTCTATTTAGCAATAGAAAGTAAAGTCCAGTAGGACTACCTTCCTATGTATGGAGGTCATGTCTTGTAGCTTAGTTTCCTTAACATACTGATAATCATCAGATGAGGTAGAAGAGGTTGGATCAGACTATCAAGTCAAGGAAAAGGAGAGGGACAAAGTTGATCAAATCACAACAGAAGACTAAAAAACACTAACGAACATGAGACAGGATGCTTAAAAAAATACGTGACACAAAGCATATATATTACATCACACACTAGAAATAAAATATGGAAAAAATATTCTTCTTTGGTCAAAAATACTGGCTACAAAACAGTGGAGTGATGAGCATTTTTTTTAACAAATACGTATGAATGGTTTACAATTCTCGTTTGAAGCAACAGTTGAATAAAATTAGCAGGAGGCAATAAACCATAGGGTGAGTCTGCCAGTTGAATTGCTGTGAATAATATTTGAATCGATCCCTGAAATTTGTATAGATCTAATTGTGGATTTATAATAGTCAGGAACTAACTAAAGTTTTTCAAGTCAAGAATACAGAATATCAAGAATATCCCAAAATACAGAAGTTTGGACGGGTATGTATTAAGAGGTAATGTCTTCGGACCTGATAGAGACCTCAGTGCGTGTTCTGTGCGGAGGTCTGGAAGTCTACGGAGGTCTGTGAAGTTATGGACACTTATGTGTCCACAACCCTACCTTAAGTTCTCTGCATGGACCTACGCCCATAACAAACGCTGATTCATGCACAACTGTCCACCATTACCCCCCTCACCCTCATCTACATGCCAATCTACATTTATGTGGATTAGGCATGCAAATTTGGTGGAACACCCTGTTGGACGGATCTCCTAGCGTATGGAACTGAGTTTACATCTGATATGCCACTTTTATGTATGTATCAATTCACTCAATTTATGGTGTTTATTCATAGAATATTACGCTTTACAAATGCTGTGAAAAACATTTATTATGTGATTATTCTTTTACAAGTACAGCCAGAGGAAATAAGGAGAAAAAAAGCATTTCATGCGTACCAATAAAAGGGCGTGGCTTGGCAGTGCTGGTTTTAAAAAGGGTCGGAGGAATCCCACCACTGAGCTGAAATCTATTATATATATTGCACATACTATAAAATAATGGGATATATTATGAGTCTGGGATTGGCACATATTATAATATAAGAGGATATATTATGGGTCTTTGAATGGCATATTAGATACTGTATAGTAAATTCCCAAAGCCCCTAATATATGGCATACTATATATACTGTATAGTACATTCCTAAAGCCTAATATATACCCCACATTATAGTATGTGCCATAACTAGACACCTAATATATCAGTAATATATCAGTAGTTTATGTAGGGTGCCATGTCCAGACTGCGAATATACCCCACATGTATTACACACAATGGAAACCCCCCTTTCAAAATCCTGCATTTGCCACTGGTACATCCTGTGATCCAAACATTTTCTTTAATCACACCTAGTGAGTATATGCTCTGGTCATATGGTCAGATAAAAAAAAAAATCTATTAATACAGTAGGTACATGCACAAACATAAAATATTAAACCAAAGATGAAATGTGCAACCAAAGCAAGAAATCTGAAAAAGCAAAAGCATCGTACTGTCAATGAGATATTTTCATTAATATCATTATTCATGATGGATTTCTTAAAAAATGTCAGTGCATTCCCACAGAAAAATGTGTAATGTGTGAACAGGATCGTTTAAGAAGTATGTTTACAAACTGATCATCCCATTTGTTCAGTACCTTTGTAAGTGCTGCTATTCTCTGTGCCAGCTCTGCTTCTACTTCTGGCAAAGTCTCTGCTTTTCTCATTGTTTGCTGTAGTTTCTGTTCCGCCATTTCCAAACGTTCCTGTAACTGTCTGTTCTTCTCTTCCATCTGCACTTTGCAAATGAAAAATAAAACCTTTGTTATAAACAGGAATGTGAAATTTTTTGGGGAAAGTTAATATTTTTAATTACCAACTAAAAGGATACAAATAAATAAATAGACACTGAAATGAATAAATGTCAACACATGCAGTTAAGGTTTATATTGATGCTAACTCTTTCATCAATATATAATTGCCAACTCTCCAGAAACATCCAGGAAACTGCAAAAATGAAGGCAGAGCTTCTGGACTCCCTGCGTTTAGCTCAGAGCAGTGCGTGATGACCGCACTAGCATCACTGAGAAAATCTGGGGCTTAATGATTTGATTTAATGTAAACTATGGCATCAGCTCTCCATCCCCTCCCTCCTGATACTGTAAGCAACAGCATTGCTCAGTGGTGGAGGGGGGCTTGATGATACATTTCACATCATCATCAAGCTTCCTGGCACCTGTCAGCTACATATACCATCTTGGGATCTTCCAGAGGGGTCTTAAAAAAATTAGAAAACATGTATCAATGTCAGGTGCATCAATGTCAGATTTACTGTCTAGGCCCAGCGTACTGTTGATGTGGTGATAGGGAAGGGCTGACACCTGGTTTTGTAGAATTCTGCTGTGCTGCAACCCTTTGGACAAAATATGTTTAAACCAGAACAGACCATGAACCATTCTACTAAAACCCATTAAATGGCATTCATTTTTGTTTGGATTTGATTTATTAAAACATATTTAGTAATTAAAGAAGAAAAAAAAATTCCATGAACAAATATATCCCAGTCTTATAGTGTTAAATATAATGAGTGAAAAATAACTGTAATCAACAGACACACCATAGGTGCTGATTCCATGTCAATAAAGTTTAGAACATTATTAGAGCATTAGAGACCAAAATGTGCCTTTATCTCTTAGAGAGAACACAAAGCACTACTAAACCTGGAGCCGGATCAGTAACACTGAATGTTATTGATGTTTCAGCACACCTGGGACTGGGTTTGTTGTTTATCCACACAACACACTGTAATTAAGAAATAATAACAAAAACTGATGAGCTATATTATTATGAACAATGCCCCACTTTAAACATGAAAATCTAGAAGAAATAGATTAGCTATGAAATAATGATTCTGGCTAGCAATTGTTATTCAGCATTTATTTCCATGCAGAATCAAATGAACAACCTATATGCAACACATAGGAGCTGGTGTACATCGCGGCTAAACCATTTTGCAAAGTAAGGGGTGCTAATTCATTTTAATTCTTATGCATGCAGGGAAAATACTTTACTTTTGCACATAGAACTCAGACACTGCATAACTTTCTATTTAATCTATAAAACAGAGTTCTGCTAAGAAACTTCACCTCTCAAATCTACTTCTGCTTTCACTAGTTACATTTGCCTCCCCTTGCAGTTCAACATGGTATAACTCAGGTCTTTACTTATACCTAAAAAAAAGGTGTAAGTGCAACTATGAATCAGTCCCATAGTTTTCAAGTATTCCAACCAGATCAAAACAATATCTATTTTCTGGGGCTGGATGACTGGAGTGGGGATTACATGTACTAAGGGCCAAATGAACCCATGGGGCCCCCACAATTTTTAGATTTTCAGAACTCCTGCTTCAGTGAAAAGGACCGATGTCAGTTATTGAGATCCACCTCTCAAGCACAGTTCATTGTGGCCACCATCATATTCTGGCGGTTGCAATAATGTGCTTAGAAGGATAGTTAATCACTGACTTCCATCCTCCACTGCAGCGGTAGCACTTTGTATGCTTTAGGTCCCATCATGGAGCCCTGAGAAGCTGCACTCTGTGATCTGCACAGCACACTAAGCATCATGCGCTATGCTGCTGGACGGTTTTTTAAGTTGACAGCAAAGGAGCAGGGATCAGAAGGCCATTTAACTCTGCACAGACTAGATCTAGCAGGGAGCTCTGAGCAGAAACGGAACAGATGTCTGGATCCATTCCTGTGAGTTTAAGCATCCAAAAAACTTGTATTGAAATTTCACACAGTTGGTCAGAATTAAAACAACAGAAATATTTGGCTGAAAGTATATGGAGTTGTTAAGTGTAGACTTCAACTTACCTAAAGTTTTGGGTTTTTGCCAGTGTCATAAAACAGTTACTGTTAGATACTGCTCAGATGATCAGGTTTAAAATTCTATTGCATTTTGTCAGAATTTGAATAATGTAAACAATATTGTAGTCTATTTAGTAAATAAAGATCAGCATGAATGTGTTTGAGCTGTGCCTGTTGAAAGACTGGATTGCTGAATCTCACAGAGGAAAAGTATGTTGTGTATTTCAATCACACACATTTTATATATGGTAGGATGCATTTAAATACCAGTAAATAAAATCTACACAAATAAAATAGTTTGGAACGTGTGACATTTTGTCTGCACTGTGCTGAAATACACAAGTAATAAAATGACTGAACCTGACGTAAAATAGCTTCTTTGTTTGCCAGCTCATTTTCCAGCTTATCGTTCATATCGTGAATTGACGTGGACTCTCGTTGTGCACTCAGATATCTCTTTTCAAGCGTTGTGATACGTTCTTCCATATCTTCCTTCTGTGCCATAGCCTGAAATTCACAGATAAATATATTGTAATATTCATTTATTAAGCTGAGAAACATTATATTGTACAATATATAGCAGTTACATGTGCCTTATATCTATTTTTCTTTTGCTAGGCATTTATTAAAAAATAAATCTATCATTATCTGGTAAAATTAGTTCATTTGCAGATGATATTATGTTGTTTGTTTCTGATTCCTTAACCTCATTACCATCCCTACATTATATCTTGACAGCTTTGAGCCTCGTTATACAAATGAAATGCCTCCAAGACTGAAGTCCTCCCAGTTCACCTTCCTCCTGTGCTTCTACACCAAATGCAGACATCTTGGGGCGTATTCACAGCTAGGGACATAAAGAATCTTTGTGCGTATTTTTCTAAATGGATATGCTGTGCGTGCCCACTCAAAAATACACACAGAAACTATAGCCGACTGATTCACAGACACGGACGGTGATTAAAACTGATTCAGACTTCAGTACGGAAAGAGTCCCGCATGCGTGGTTAGAGGAGCAAGTCTCTTAATGCAAGTGAGCAGCACACGGGTTACTAATGTACAGTATGGGAGTTCCTCTAGAGATGGGACTGATTCACAAGTGCGAGTGCCTTGCGGAAACACATTGAAAAAGATAAGGTAGCCCTCTACCATTCTTCAGTTGATTTATGTATGGTACTTGTGTCTTTCCTTTATGTTATTAATGTGTTAAGAAGTTTTCCATTATAAAAAACATTTTTGTTTACAATATATTATTCATTTAATATTTAAAAAAACATTTAAAATAAAAGTTTTTATAAAGTTTTTATAAACAAACAACTTTAAATTTAAAAATAACAAATAGTTACATTAAATTACAGTATACATTTTTTTTTATAAATAAAAGAATTCCAAAAAAAGACTATTTAAAGTTATTTGCAAACATTGTGCAAGTCGATCGTTTGTCTATGGCACGTTAAGGGTTAAGCTTACAGGGCCGGATCCACAACAATGGCCATCTTGCAAATTACGTCCGTATCTGCCGACATTAGCTACTACGCATGCGTGGTAACTATTTTATGTAATCTACGCATCGTTTTGTTACGTAGATTGCATATATGCATATGTCTTTAAAGACTGCATATAGACTGCATAACGTTATTTGGTCACCATGGAAACAGGATTTCACAGGCTGTCCAAGAGAATAAATATACTCCAATGACAGCAGAGCTGTCATTAGCGTCGGGATGTCCAGCGGTGCAGGACATGAGTTGCGGCAGGCCATAGGGTTTTTTATTTTTCAAAGACCTCCCCCATGGACTAAAAGCTTGGAAAATCGGATCCTAATCAAGATGGTAAGTACTTCTTTTTACTTATCATTTTTATTCCATTTTTTAATTCATGTATTTTATGCATTATATGATTACTGGTAATTTTAGGTTTTTTTTATTTGGGGTATTAAATGTAAATATGTTATAGGGGTATTCAATGTTATTGTTTCTTTATAGGGGGGCATTAAATTTGAAGTATTTTATTAATGTTAAGGGGCCAGCCCTATATTTTATTTAGTAGCTAGGAGGGTATTAATTTGTTTTTTGTTGCACCGGGTGACAGGGCATGCTGGCACTTGTGGTTCTCCAAGCGCTAGCATGAACTGCCATCCTTGGGCATGCTGATGCTTGCAGCACTACAAGCATCAGCATGCCCTATATTTGCAAAATGTTTTGTTTTTTTACTTTCCGATGCTAAAAACAGATTTGTTTACTAATGCCATAGCAACAGTAACCAAATCTGAACCAATCAGGAGGCAATATGCAAGACCCAGGTTGAAAACAACCCTGGCGCTTTCACACTGCCACCCTTCCCGTGTAGGACCCTGGAATAACCCTTCTTTTTTGCCGGGTCAAAGTCGTCTACCGGAAGTGGACGTTTCACACCGCTGCCAAATACACAGATTTTTGCTGATTCCCGGGTTTTTGGACAAAAACTTGGGTATTTGGTGGCGGTGTAAAAGGGGTTTTAGAGACCAGTCCATACTTAGCAGTCACACTGGGGGTGTGGTTAACTGTATTCTTTACTATCTCTGAATCACAAATTCACTCTTAAGTGTGAATCATGTCCCTTATCCCTATGTGTGGAAGAAAGGAGGAACTAATTATGTTCCTTTAACTTGTGTATGGTGTAAACAACCTCCTAGAGTAGCAATTTCTAGATTGACCCTACCCAGAAAGGTGGTGGTAGTCATATTCCTGACTGAAGAAATACCTATGGAAGACATCAATTTCCCTAACACCAAAAGGAACAAAAATCCCTGTGGTGGGTAAATTGGTACAGCAGGGATCACTCCTGCTACTTGCTTTCTCTGGAGAGTAATGCGGCAAGGAGAGTGTCCTCCGGGTATTTCTTATTGGCAGTTCCCACCCAACCCACAGCACGTGAATAATTCGCTAACTTAAAATTAACATTCAAGATATGACATTTCAGCTACAGTAGAAAAATGTGAGGATAACAGTGTTTAGTAATATTGGGTCGTATGCAGAGCCGCGTATACGCAATCTACGTTGCAACCAGTAACGTAGATGTCATAACAAAATTATTGCGCATGCGCAGTAGCTCATATTGGAAAACTCAATGCGCAATGCGGCCGGAGCTCTGCATACGGCCCATTATAACCAAAATAACTTATCTAGCTGATTCATTTTTCAGCCCTCAACAAACAATTGTAGCAGTATACTTGTTTAACCAGAATTGTGGAATTAAATACATTCCTTACAAGACTATTACAGAAAATTCTGAACTCTCCCTTAGTTTGAATTAATGCTTTGTTGTACATCTCAACAATCATCAATAAGAGTCTGTTTCACAAAGACATTTCTTCTTTTTTCTAAAAGGACAGTCAAAAATAATATAAAACATAAAGAATAATATACTAATGTGTAATATATACAAGTAACATTACCTCTCTAATGTCTCTCTGATATTTTACATTCAGTTCTTCAGTCTTTGTAAGTTCTTTTCTGGCTGTTTCTGCTTCTTGCTCAACCTCTCCAACTCGAGTTGACAAAGATGATAAACGCTCCTTCATTTGAGTCATTTCGTAATTCTGCTTCTCTAGTAGTTCTTGAAGTTCAACCATCTGACTGGCTTCATCGTTTGAATCTATAGAACCATTGGATAATCTCTGTAAAGATGATGGGAAAGTGTTACAATTCCTACACCATTATTTTTCTCTACTCCGGAATTTTGTATTCCTATAAAAGAACGTATATATCTTTAAAACCCAAAGAAAATAACAAAATATGGACCAGATCCTGACTTACATAAAGTGGGTATTTTCTGATTGCTAGGAACTAAAAATGCCTGCATTTTGCTAAAAGTACATACATAAGCACCACATTGCCTGGAGTGTTTTATCCTGGAAGCATATCCGATGGTGGGTGGGATCTGTCAGGATGCAGATTGCTATGTGTATGTAAGAGGGGGGATATGGTGACAGTGAATGGTGTGCTAAGTGGCTTCCGTCTTATACAGCCTTCCATGCCCATTATAAGTATGACAGCACAGACATTTTAAGGAAGGCTCCATGACTCGTATCTCCATACAAGTGAGGGGAGTGGCCTCCCTTATTTTGCATAGAAGCCTGGA
>WWET01001889.1:143781-174066 GCA_011038615.1 Limnodynastes dumerilii | reverse complement strand
TTGTCCATGTGGATCCGGTTCTATGTTTGGAAGGAATAATTAACACATGTGAAAAATAATATTAAATAATACAATTGAGTTTACCTTTCAATATACATGTGTATGTATATACCTTAAAACACCCATACAGAACAAGACAAACGAATACAGTATCACACATTGTTCCACATTACTACTGTACATGTTACAGAATTCTGGTGTAAATATATCATCAGATGCTATTCACTCGATTTATGTGTCAATTATAGCGAACAATATAAACTACTGATGCTAAAGTATCATCTACAGCAGACAACCAGTGGGTGTTAGACTTCACACTGGTTGACTTGGATATTTTTTGGTCCCCTTATTTGTTAGGGTTCAAGAGTTGTGTATATATATATATATATATATATATATTAGGATTTATTGTTGATCTGGATGTATATTTGTATTAGGGCATTTGTTTGAACATTACTCTTCAGCCGCCATTGTGTTGCAGTCAGAGTCATAACTAGAAATTTTAGTGCCAGGGGCATAAACGAAAAATTGTGCCCCTTGACACTGTATTCATGAACTTACTGGAGTCCCCTTAAGCTGGTTTCCTCAAGATCTGAAACAAAATCAGTGACAATAGAGCACAGGGGTTTAGAAGTAAGCCCAGGACCAGAGCCTATGGCTTGCCCCCTAGTTTGATGGTAGGTAAAGATGATGAGAACTGAAATAACAATCTTGATATGCACTAGCCAGTTCATAACTTTATTATTTAATTCTATTTATTAACTGGCTTTTATATAGCACCATCATATTTTATAGCGCTTTACAATATTTAATCATTATAAAACAAGACTGGGAAGTAACAGAGAGATTGGGCGGGAACGAGGGCCCTGCTTGTAAATTTACAATCTGTAGGACACTGGAGATAGATACGTAATGGGAAGTGCTCTATATCACACAAAAGACTAGCCAGGTTACATAGTAAAATTGTTCAGTGCTCTGTATGCTCAGTATGCTCAGTCACACAGCAGTGTTAGTAGCAGGACTGAGGCTAATTTTATTGAAAGAAAAATTGTTAAAGTTTATGTAAATCATGTAATATGCTGCCCTGGAAGGCTAAATTTACCCATATTAGATTTTTCATTTTAGTGATATATGCTCATACAGCTGGATGGGACATATTGCTTAAGTTGAGGGAAATGATGGGGTGAACCAAAGCTTTTCCAAAACCTATCCTGAAGGTTTTCATACATCCTAGCTGCACTGCATTATATTGTTGGCAGATGCCCTGAATATAGCTATTTCTTTTATTCTTCTAAAGAAGATGGACCTTTTGGAAAATACATCAACAGTTAATGATGTTTGAATAAAAGTAAGACTAAGATGTAAGCTGGCCATACACTGGGATAATTATCGATCCTAGCAGGGGGTGGCCTGATAAACGGGACGATTTTTCGCCAGAGAAAGGTTCCGTTATTGTCACCATACACCTCTCCTGCTGGACCTGATAATCCTAGCAGAAGAAGTGGAGCAGAGCTTCGGCTAATCCCTGTCTTTACTACTCCCTGCACTGACTGCTGCTACAGATCTCAGAGCAGCATAATACATAGATCCATAACAGCGGCCAGTGCGGGGAGTAGCAGAGACAGGGATTTTCCGAAGCCGCTATGCACACAGCATGGCTTCAGCTTAAGTGGAGGGAGGCACTAAAAGAATAGGGAGCCATTCAGTAAGATGATCTAAATCAACCAAGATTAATAATCCAATAATCGCACTAATTTGGCTCAATCCATGATAATTGTAGGATCGGGACAATAATTGCTCCAGCGTATGGCCAGGTAAAGAGAAGCCGAAGCAAAGAATGTTCCTCAAGCCAAGTGCTCAAAGAACGTGAGAAAACTGACATTTTTGCTAAAGGAATATTAATCAGGTTTTCAAACAGCAGCCTTTAGATTAGATAATCACACTTTGTATTTTATCTCAGGTACAGACACTCCATTGAGGTCAAACATCTAGCAGGTTAATTTCCTCAAATAATTGTCACGTCGGAAAGTGTTTTAAACAAAATTAATCATTTTTAGGCAGGTTTGAAACTGTAGTCAGCCGGATGCCTGCATGATCAGTCTGCGCTGACAGACCAATGTCTTTCTAAGCAATTTAACATTTGATTACTGTCAAATTGAAAAACATTTAGTTACTCAGCACACTTGCTTAGTGGCAGAATCTCTCTAAGGACCATATCATATTTTATTGTATTCATGCAAATGCCTTAAAGAGAAAAATGGCTGATTACAATATTTTCTGAGAGCCAAGTGTGTATAGCTGGTTCATGGAACCTGTGTAGCACACAATGTTCACCATTATGCACAATGGACCGTATTCACACCTAAGAAACAGACGCTCCTTAGGTGCACTTCCTTAGTAAATGACACAAAGATATATATTGGTAGATATGCGGCGCTGGGTATTTCACAACGGTGGGGGAGTGTCAGACTCTAAGCAGGTAAGTAAATATATCAACAAGTAGGTGAATATATCAATACTGAGAACAGGCAATTCCCATGACACTCCCCTCACACGGACGGGTTGACGGTGACTTATGAGTGCCTCGAGAACCCTTATCTTTAAGAGTGCATTTCCGAGCACATAATACTTCCGTACGTGCGTATCTGACTAACCGCGCCCTCACCACACCCTCAAATGGTCATTTAAATGCCTCCCCCACCCACTTACACGGATCTTGCTCCGGACGGATTATAAACATGCCCCTACGTACAGATCTTTCCACGTGCGATTCACAAGTCCGTGACTACTGGACTTTCGTACGTAAAATTAACGTAGATTGCATAAATTTAGTTACTACGCATGCGCAGATCATCGGATCGTAATAATATGCACGGAACTTCACAAAAAAAACGCATCTCTGAATATGGTCCTATAACCCTAATCCTAACCCTCCCCTTCACACAACCTAAACTTAAATGTCCCCTCTCTGCAGCCTAACCCTAACTATCACCTTCCAGCAGCCTATCCTTATCCGTCCCCTCTCTGCAGCCTAACCCTAACTATCACCTTCCAGCAAAATAACACAAATATATATATTGGTAGATATGCAGCGCTGGGTATTTCACAACGGTGGGGGGAGTGTCAGACTCTAAGCAGGTAAGTAAATATATCAACAAGTAGGTGAATATATCAATACTGAGAACCCCTGAAGCCTGTAGATCCCAGAAAACCTGGGATATGTAAATGAATAAATAAAGTCTAAATAGGTATCAATGGTGGTGTTGTAGTAGATTCCTCAGAGGACCATATTCATTCCATAAATCACGGACATAGGAATAAAAGAAAAACGCTTTTATTAAATTACATTCCACATTTTCACATAAAACAAGGATCAAAAACATCATACCAGGAAGCAGTGGAACAGAAGAGAAGACGCTATTGCCACAAGACGGTATACCCGGGTGTATGGCATTCGCATGCAGTCTCTCCACTCGGCCCACGGTGATGACGTCAGAGATCAGCTGGTCGGTCCTGGGACTACGCGTTTCGGGCTGCACTCAGCCCTTTTTCAAAGTCTCTTAGTAGGTCATTTATGCAGTCTACATACCAGTTAGGTAAGTAGATTGCGTCTGTTCGGTCTTTAAAGACCACACACAGTATTTTAAATAGAAAGAGGTGGGGTAATGCCCCCTCGGGGAATGTTTAGATAGAAGTGGGAGGGATTTAAATTAGCTGGGGAGGGCGGGGAGAGGCAATGTCCATACGGACAGATAAGGTAGCCCTATGGCACTCATCAGTGCCATAAGTTACCTAAAAACAGGGGTACGGGATAGGGGCAGGACGGGTGAGTTAGATGCGGATCTGTCTGCACCTAATTCACTCGGATCTGTGAATACGGTCCAATGTGACATAATGTACTGTGTGTCCACATCATGGTTATGACTATAATTATACATTTGATGAAGATCAGTCTCTGTAATACATGCATATACTTCCTATGATACCCAGCATCTCTTGCGGTGCCAGGAACTTCATTAAGAAAGAAATCAGCATGGTAATGACTAAACAATCCAGTAAGCATGCCACCTTCAATCACAGCTGCAATATTTAGTGCTCAATTACTTCTCATATAATGACTATTTTAAGACGTGATCAGAAATATAGCAAGTTTGACATTTATTCCGCATTATCTATGCATATGTTTATTGCCTCTGAAACTGAGTGCATGCAAATGGGTTTTGTAACTACAGATTTGAGAAAACAATTACCGGTATTTTGTCAAACAGGCAGTTTGTTTATATTACTTGAGTTATTACTCAGCCGGCTCTGTCTATTTGGTCACTCAAGGGTGTGTGTCCTACATAGCCAGAGACGTGCTGATGATGATTCATTTACCTAATGTAAATCTACAATTATGTGAGGATGGAACTTGCTTCTGTGCCAAAGCAACAGCAGCAAATAATGTTCTTCCTGAATTTGTATGTATTTGTATGTGTATGGAATTCCAGGCGTTCTCTCCATCTTGGATTGAGGAGGTAATATCATAGGACAGGTAATGAAATGAGAGTGTAAAACATTACAAAACAAAACTACAACCCTCTTCCCCAAAGCAGGGGGAATAAAATAAATATAAAGGGCAAGAGAAAGCTTAACTAGGACATATTCTAGAATAGAAGCATAATAATTTGTCTGAGACAATGGTATGATTTAGATAATACTGTGTCATTTGGATTCTACTATTATTGGTACTATTTGTGGTAAAATAATATATTCATAGTTAATAATATCGTTCAGAGATAGAATTCATTATTTGTAAGGTAATATATAAAGAAAAAAATATGAAGAACAATCAAAGGATTCTTTACTGTTGCATTTTCAAGTGAGATTGATTTGTTACCGCAAGACCTGTCTAATCGAATACTGAAATGCTGACATCTTGTTTTTTAGACAATAATCATGACCCTAACCCTATTTCCTGACCCTAATCAGTGAAGCACAACAGAGCGCAGAAGGTACCGGGGACAGTAAAATTTGGAATGGTACAGCAGAGGTGTGGGACCCCGCTAAGAACTGGCTGGGATATCGATTGCTTATGCCTTACTGCTTTGAGCAATCGATCTCCGGAAAACCGAACATGGTGCTCGGAAAGGTAAGTGCAAAAACTACCAAAACCCCTTATTCTAACCCTAATGCTCCCCTTCCATTACCCTAACCCTATCCCTCCCTTCCCCGCAGCCTGACCCTAACCCTCCCTTCCCCACAGCCCGACCCTAATACTCTCTTCTGTATAGCCTAACCCTAAGACCCCCCTCCAAGCAGCCTGACCCTAACCCTCCCCTTCCAACACTAAAAGTCCCTGGAGAGGTTACTTACCTCACTGGAGCTATCAGCAGCAGTGATCTGTTCTTTCCGAAAGTGAATGGGCGAGTATGCCGATCAGCACTCTCACCCATTCATAAAAAACATTTCTAAAAAGGCCCCCTATTCGAAATAGAGACAGCCGAAAAGTAACTTTCGGCTGTCTTTATTTCGGAAAGGAGGCCATCGTTGCGAGGACTGCAACTGGTACAGCAGGTACCAGGAATAGTAAACGTCCGGTCATCAAATTTAAAACTTTCAGCATTGTACCAACGCCAAAATAACATTTTCCTAAAATCTGATTCGGTCTGGAATGTTACAGTCGACATTTTGATGTTAACTGTCAAAATAACGACTTCCGGAACAGCATTTACATGCCGCATTTTTCATTCTGATAGGGGTAATTTTTTTATATGATTCAGTTAACTACCCTTATGTTACACTTTTCAAGGACAATTTTAGTTAGAAATGTGCCTAGAGTTGATGTAAACCACTTCTGTGTTCTACGGTATTTATTAAGTATAGGAATGCAAGTACTACATTAAAATGCGTACAAATGTTTGGTTTTGTGTTGGTTATAAATGACAATAGAGTCAAAGGGTAAATGAGAAAGCACACAGCTATATTTTAGTCACCACACCAGGTGACAGAGGGGTGACGTTGCCTGACCACACAGCCTGACTAACAGACTAACTGACTAACTGCTGAAAATACACTTTGATAGTGCTATTTGCATCCAGATGAGAGCCCTATACTGAAACTGTAAATAATGGTGTCTGCATTGCCACAGGTACAAATCAAAAGAAACCCATCAAGTACTGACAGCTATACAATGGGTGTGGGGCTCCGGTCTGAATGGCTGATTTTCGAATCGGCCAACTGGCTGGGAATTTGATTGCATATGCCTCAATGAGATATTGCAATCGATCCACAGTGCTTTCGGTGCTCCGAAAAGTGTAAAAAAAAGTCCCCCACTACTTCCCCTAATTCTTACTTTAACCCTCCCCTCTCACCACTACCCTGGCCCTAACCCTCCTTCCTGGCAGCCTGACCTTAACCCTCCCTAACTTGCAGTCTGACCCTAACCCACCATCTTCCATAGTCTGACCCTAACCCTCCCTCCCCTACAGCCTGACCCTAACACCACAGAAAGACTTTACTCACCTGTCCACTCGGACCGGCGAGCAGCGGCGGAGGTGCAGCGGAGTGATCTGTTTTTCCAAAAGTGAATTGGTGAGTATGCCCATACTAAAAGTGTGAGCTTCGGAAAAAGGGACATTCCAAAAGTAACTTTCGAATATCCCTTTTTCGGAAGCCACACTTTCTAACCGGAGATTGCAACCGCTATACATTATACTGCGTGAGGACACACAGAAAACTTTTAAACTCTCTTGATCCTGGACACTTTTATGCATAACTCCAGAAGAGAGAATGGAAAGATTAGAGAAACCTAAACAGAGTGCAAAAGAAATATGGAAAATTATGTAGAGTGAGTCCTCTAATAAGAGGAAACAGAAATCTTTCTCACTGACTATTCGAATGGATGTTGGTGTTTTATTTGAATGATTTCACCAATATTGGTGAAATGTTTCTATCACACTCTGGTCGTATATTTAAACTGAGTGCTAGATCACTCTTTTGGCTTTATGTTGGACATAATTTAATACATTTGTTTAGTGCACTGTCCTTTGAACGTTGCTTGTGACATTAGTAAGAAGAAACAAAAATTCCCCTCATTGACTATATACAGTAAATGATTATTGACTCTTCACTTGAATGATCTCTAATACATTCAATTTGAACTGAGTGCTAGATTATTCTGGCACTGGACTATCCACTACAATTTGGTATTGCCTGGACTAAAGCCTCATAAAAGAAAAAGTCAAGGAAATACGATAGGAAACTAACTACAGTGCATTGTGGTGTTAAGGTATATATATTTTTTTAAAATAAAGTTTTAATTGAAACGTATACACTATTGGTAAATGGTAATTTCCAAAAATTACACAATATTAGATTTCTACAATATTTGTTCACATCTAACATAAACTGATTTATTAGTAAATAATGCCTGAAAGTAAAAAGTTCCACCAAAATTAGTGCCTTCTGTTGTTACAAATGGCATCGTGTCATCCTGCTGCCAGCAAGACAGACCTCAAAGAGGATAGGGAAGTCATGGACTCATATTTAAACGTCATATCATGACAGAAATGTCCCCAGATACGTTTCTTAACAGGGTCTGACAGAATGTTAAAGACATTTTTGCAGATTTGGAAGAATTTATCTACTCTTGACGCTTTTTGGAGAGAAGACTCCATCCAGTCCATTTTGAACAGATAGAAATTTTTTCTCTAAATAAGACCATAGTCTTATGGTCGATTGCAGCCAAACCTGGAGGATACACTTGTGGGCGGTCGCTGAAACAGCTAAAAGTAGCTTCCTACTACTTGAGACATGCAGGTATTTTTAGGAAATAGTCCAAGTACTGCCGAGGGAGCTGTTAATGAGAATGAGTGGAATAATCAATCCTTTATAAATCTCCACACTCTAAAGCAGAATCATTTCATCGTTGGGCAATCTCACAGGCAGTGAATTAAGTCTGCCTCTGGTACCCTACATTTGGGGCAGAAGTAAGTTGAGGCTAAGGCAATCTTCTATATGCTTATATGGGGGGACATAAGCTCTGTGCATAATATTGAGAAGCATCACTTGGTAGGACATTGCTGGGAGATATCTGAATGCATTTGCTGAATGCTTTTTATCCACCAAACTCACCACTGTAGGCACTTCTTCCCACAACCACCTTGTAAAGGTTTGAGCCACCATGCAGTTTTAAACATTAGGATTGGCTATGAAAAGTAGGTGTAAGGAATAATGGGGATTAAGTTGGAACTTACGAACCAGAGATGTCTGACTGACATCCTAGGTTAAGTACGACAGGGAAATTACGTACACCGCGTACAACCTAGGATTGGGCCCATTGTCACAAACCCCCATGCGCACACCCTTCTTACGACGTATTAATGGTCAGCGTATTTATGCCAGCTGCTACGTAAAAGGGGCTGTCCCCCCTTTTAGGACAATCGTATCTCCACCGTGAAGGCGGAGATCGACATGTTAATGAGGGGACGGGGCGGGGGAAGCCCGATTACAACCAGGTCGTAAAAGTTAAAGTAGGAATCTGGACATGTAAGTGTCCAGATTTACTACATTTAGAGGGCAGTGCAGGGGTCACGCTACGACCATGGCCATAGGCCAGGATACGGCCCAATGTGATCAGGTACTTCCCTGTCGTGCAGGTGTAAAAAGGGTAAAATGTTAATTATTAGAAGATATTGTTGATCCAGAGAGGTGTTGGTATATGTTCCTGTGAGAAGCACCCAGTCTCATAAGTGGTGAAGTTGGGTTACTTGATTATATACTGCAATATTGGGAACATTAAGGCCCCCCTGAGATTTACATTGCTGTAACTTCACTAAACTTATTCAGGGTTTCCTACTGTCCCAGATAAATGAGCCAAAGATTTTGTGAATATGCTGGATATCCTGCTGGGGGGGGGGGATAAGGGATAAGGGAAGAGCCTGAAGCGTGTACAATATTTTGGGAAAAATTACCCTTTTAAGTATGTTAAATCACCCCCTATACGATAAGTGCACATTATTCCAGCCCCGGATCACAGATTCCACATGTGAGATTGTTTATGTGAGAATAAGGTCTTATACTGTAAGATTCCAGTTTGTTTCGGTAGAGTAATGGCCAGATAGGGGAAAGTTAAAATCTGGAGACCAAGCTGATGTAGTTACAGCAGGGACTAAATACAGTGTTGAAGATTTTTTAAGGTAGATATTTTTTTTTAAAGTTTCATCATTTAGTGTCACAGAGCTAGTAAAGAGAACAAGGAACAAAAAGGCTTTTGACTGGGGTTTCCAAACCACGTCATCATAATGTCATGGCAGAAGAATTAAGTGTTCAGGTTAGAAGTCTGGAGCTGAAAATGATAACTATACAATAATGGTTATTGAATAGAATATTTACCCTAACAAAGGATTCTTCAACACTGTGTGCTTATCGACTTTATGTGCAGCAGGTCTTTATATTGGGAACACTGCTCATCAGCCTCTGCGCTAATTAACTAGAGCTGAGTGAATTGTTATATGGCTCACATGACAACTAGCTAATTGGACAACATTAAACTCAAAAATGAGATTATACTTTTAATTAAAAAAGAAATTCAAAGAATTAAAAAAAAAACCTTTCTTAATAGTCTACATTTCTGGTCCTTGATAAATTCATTTTGAAGTAAAAGTCTTTAAACTGAAGTTTTCAGACTTTGTATGTAAAAATAAGTTTTGGTTAAATTGACTTCAGAGGTAAAGGCAGAGATATTGTAAATATCTCTTGTTTTGGTTGCTGAAGCCCACCAACCCACATCTTTATATTGTATGTGTTTTCTTTGTTTGTCTTTATTGGCTTGCCAAGTGCAATTTTCTCCAGATTCACAAAGGAGTGGTTGAATTGCAAGGTCTACTGGATGTGTTGAGTAGCAGCATAACATAGCTATTTAATACCATCTTGAGACTACTCCCTGTCTACTTCTTCAGTAAATTCTATACCCTCATGTTTTATTTTGTCTGGAGGAACCAAAAAGTGGACTAGAATCTCTTAACTTTTCTATTTAAATTGCTGTTTGGTGTTTGTAATTGTTTCAGTGTATCCATCCAGTCACATAGATATAGATATATTATTATCTTATTTTAGAAAAATATTGTTGTCTTTTTTTGTGTGTTCCCCATTGTTCTTTAGTTGTTTTTTTTTTCCATTTGAGGCTTTACAAGAATCCTGGCTCACAAATGCTTACTTTAATAAATTAATACCACAGACCATTGGGTAACATCTTTCTGTATATCTCATGGTAAATTAATAAAAAAAAATGATACCTATCATTTTAGAATAAATTTGTTATGGTATGTTCTCTTTATTGTATAGCGGTAACTGGTGTGCTCTCTGTATAGCAGTAAACAAATACACACAATTTCTGAAACATACCTTCACTATACAAATAATTGCTATGTCACTCACAAATACACATAATTGCTCACACACACACACACACACACACACACACACACACACACCAGTTAAAGAACAGCAGCAGCATGTTTCAGTAGCCATTGATCCCTGTCATTAGCAGCCACTTTGTAATATGTATATTATCTAGCATGACCACAGTACACGCTCATTACTGTTGCAATTGAAAACAGCACCTGGACAGGTGCCACAATACATAGATCAAATACCTACAGATACACCAGTGGTTCCAGTTCTACTCCCAGAGAGGATACCACCCATCTACACTGCACTGTGTCTTTAACATGGCTTAATTTATCTCTAAAACTTACAGAGGAGACACTTGCACCTGGAATAATTATATTTTCATTATCAGACATCAATCCCTATCATCTGCTCAAATTGAATGGCGAGTCAATCTTGACCCAGGGGACTGGGAAAGTATTTTCTTCATTTGCTCTATAATACCTGAATTGGTTAACCACGTTAATGTGCTACTGAAAAGGCTCCATAAGATCTATCTAACTATTGACAAAGTGCATTACATTTTTGTCCTCTCATTCAAACTACTAATGGAGGAAATGTGGTACGTGGAAATACATACTTCCCCTCTTATTATAAGTGCGTAATAGGTCACTCTTTTATAGTGGCCAAAGCAACCATATGCCAACAGAGGAGAGAGACCTTGCTTTTAGTTCTGTCACTGTCAGCTTTTATATGGAGACTGCTAAAGTGAAAAACACCACCTTCTAGGCTTCCCCTTTTGCTAGATGGAGTGCCCAAAAAAATATATAGCTTTAAAGACCCTTTCTATCTATGGCATCCCTTGGGTTTGGGCACCATGTAATTTTGATATGTAACCCTTTAACTTGTATTGTTCTGTAAGTATGATGGGTTCCTTTGTGTACTCTGTACAATATCCCTTGATTAAAAGGTTTATTGATAGTGGGCCTGATTCAGATCCGTCGGCGATTGGGCCGCAAATATATGCAACTACGTGGCAGGTCGGAGCAGGTTACACCCACCTGAAAAAACACTCCCCACGCAAACCCCGGCCGGCCCTAAACTTACACCTGCATTGACTTGCCCTATCTGGCCGCACTCATTTCCGACCTTAGTTGCGTATATTTAGGGCCCTAACTCTGTAAGCGCGCCCACTTTCCCTCATCTCAATGCCTCCCCCCGCCCATTTCTATGCAAATCCTTAGTTGCGTATATTACCACCGCACTTAGGGTCGGAATCTTCCCCGTCCGATTCACAAGTCTGACCTTAAGGCATTTCCGACCTTAACTTCAACATACATGGTGTTGCACTATTACTACGCATGCGCAGTTGACGCAAAATCGATCCGATCCTAAAAATACGCACGGAACTATTGTTCGTTCCAGATCTCTGAATCAGGCCCAGTATGACTAAGTTTTATATTTTATTCGTATCTCTGAGAATAAGAAGCTCCATTTAGAATACTGTGTTTTGTACTTATTTTGTTTTCCATCCTTAATATTATATTTCTGAACTATTAAGTGTTTGGTTTTATATTATTAAAGGTGATCTTGCTGTTAGAAATTTATTTGCATACAATTTACCACTTTCTTCAATAAATATAATTTTTAATCACCTACTTTTGGAAGCGTCCTATGAATCCTAGAGGTTTTCAAAATTAAAACTAAACTTTAGCAAGGCTATGGTTAACGGACATACATATAAATATGCATTTTTAAATTGTATCTTAGAATATATCTATTTCCCTTTCCTCATATAAGCCTAGTTAGATCAAAGTCTATTTTACGTAATCTATATCTTAAAGACCGCATATACGTAATCTACGTAACAAAACGATAAGTAGATTACATAAAATAGTTACTACGCATGCGTAGTAGCTATTATCGGTAATTTAAGGACGTATGTGCAATATGTCCGGAGGTGTGAATCCAGGCCATCAGCTCCATTGTCTGATCTCTGCAGGAAGCCAGTACCTGCTAATTGGTACATATACAAAGGTTTAATGATATCTGAAGCCCTATTCAATTTTCCCCAGCATGTGGGGCCACCATGCATGGCAGAGATATTCCTGATTTTGGGAAAGGTTTAACTAAGTATAACTGTATGAAGGGTGGAAATCTTTTATAGCCTACCAACTGTGACAAAATACATAAGGAAGTAGAGCTACGGGAGACATATAATTGAATTTAGACACTTGTAAATTGTGTATATCTATAAAATAATTTGAAACATGTATACTATAATGATTTCCTCCATCCTTTAAATATTAACTATTGTTATTTGCAGTTTACACTGCCACACTAATTATATGGCTTCAGGCTGTGTCGATTCCAGCTGTTACTGATATGAAATAGCAGCAGCCGGAAGCTTCACAGGTGAGTAGATGCCAGATGCTGTCTTTGGCACTGTAAGGATGCCACAGTGAATATAAAACTTTATGGCCCAGATTTACTAAGCTGCAGGTTTGGAAAAAGTGGAGATGTTTCCCATAGCAACCAATCAGATTCTAGCTCTCACTTTACTTTTACATAGTAGAGAATGTCAGCTAGAATCTTCTATGAGCAACAGCTCTACTTTTCCAAACACGCAACTTAGTAAATCTGGCTCTATGACTTTATCTACCTTGGAAAATAACTAACATCCTTTGTTGGTGGAAACACTGGTTCTGCGTTTTAGTAGTTCTGCATCTGTTGGAGTGGACCTTCACAGACAGATCTAAGATTTATCATTTTTGTATAAGTGAGTCTGGCAAACTAATTTTTGGAACACTTCTATTGCAGTACT
This sequence comes from Limnodynastes dumerilii, assembly GCA_011038615.1. Lineage (NCBI taxonomy): Eukaryota > Metazoa > Chordata > Amphibia > Anura > Limnodynastidae > Limnodynastes > Limnodynastes dumerilii. The sequence goes on along the minus strand of WWET01001889.1, from coordinate 160,871 downwards.
GTATTTTATTGGCAAAAATAGGGTAAAGACTTCAAACAATATTGCAGCTGTCATCACTAGTATCAGGGTTTATATATTGCTTACAAATATGCCAACTTTAATGCATATTAACAAAATTAAAGGACGCATCAAGCTGAGCATTAGTTAATTAAACCCCTACCCTCCCCCAAAAAATACACAAATTATTATTATTTTTTTAAAGTACATGCAAGGTTTAAAACAAACAGTATTTTGTATAACAATGAACAAAACAGCAATGGAATAAGGTACAAAATAACTCTTTAGAGATTCCAATTTACTGAACAGTTAAACAATGTTGCTCATGGCTACAACTCACTGGTATAGTAAATATGAGTATAAAGCACAGAAGTGTTTCTGGTAATTGTGACGCATTACCTTGTCATGGACCTTCTGTCCTTGCTCTATTGCTTCCATAGACTCCTGATCAGATCCTTCTCCAGTTACAATCTTCCTCTGGATATGGGCATTTTGTTCCCTCAATGCAACAATCTGTAGAGAAAACAACATAAGTGTCTTTAATGAAATTATTTTTGAAAATAGACTGTTGCAAATAAGGTATCAGGGGATGCTGATAATTCAGTCACAAGTTGCATACAAATTTTTCATTTATCTTTTAGCAAACCAAAAAAGGCAATTGAGGAGTACCAATAAAAATGATAATAACAGTCAATACCCAAAGATGCAATTTTTCAGCTTTCAGAATACATGATTCTTGTGGATCCGCTACTGGAGACCCACTGTGTCCTTGCATCCGAGTGATCACGCCACTAACCACTCCCTTTACACAGAATTGTTTTTGTGGCCGAAAACTTACATTAAGATTTGTGACCATTGCAAACTTAAAATGGTGGGTTGGTGGTCTGTGTGGGTAAGCTTTCTGTTAGCACAGCTATACTGTGCATTGTAACACTACAGTAAGTCCAGCCAATTTGCAAGCACAACCTGTCTCCAGACTTAAGTAAGAACATCTCTCTACAATGGTGTGCATTATTATCATTATTATTAACGTTTATTTATAAGGCACCACATGGTATACGCAGCACCGTACAGAGACAATGGGAAAGCCAATAGTTACATATACAAAACAATAATTAGCAGAAGGTATAAAGGCATAGAATAAGGAATACAATACAAGTACAATGCAAAAATAAAATACAGTATAAAAGTTACAGAATAATATGTATGGAGAATAAAGATGCGTGTAGGAGCAGATGAATAAAAAGAAAGAGCTAACAGTAGAGAGAAAAACTGGGAATTAATGATGGCAAGGTAGAGGGATGATGACAGGAGGGAGGAGGACCCTGCTTATAAGAGCTAACATGCTAAGTGGGAGAGGGTGAATAAAGATGGGGAGGGCAGGTAAGCTTAGGTGGAGCAAGGTTAAGCTAGCCTGAAGAAGTGGGCTTTAAGGGAGTGTTCGAAGGATTGGAGGGTGCTGGGTTGCCTGATAGGTTGTGGTAGGTTGTTCCAATGCAGAGGGGCAGCCCGGGAGAAGTCTTGGATGTGGGAGTAAGAGGTTATTATCAGGCTGGAGTTGAGGCGGCAGTCACCAGCAGAGCGGAGGGGACGGGAGGAAATGTGGATGGGGATAAGGGAGGAGAAGTAGGGAGCGGTGGAAGAGGAGAGTCTTGTAAGTTGTGGTGAGGAGCTTGAAGAGAATCCTGAAAGGGACAGGAAGCCAGTGTAGAGATTGACAGAGAGTGGAGGTGGAGGCAGTGCATTGGAAGAAGAAGATGAGCCTGGCTGCAGAATTTAGTATGGATTGCAGGGGCGCGAGACAGACCAGAGGGAGGCCATAGAGGAGAATGTTGCAGTAGTCCAGACGGGAGATAACAAGAGAGAGTGAATGAGCATTTTAGTGGCATCTGCGGTTAAGAAGGGTCTGATGCGAGCTATGTTGCAGAGATGAAAGTGGCAGGACAGTGAGAGGGCGTGGATGTGTGAAGGAGAGAGAGGAGTCCAGGATGATGCCCAGGCAGCGGGCTTGGGTGGAGGAAGATATGGTGGAGTCACCGATAGTAAAGGATAGTAAGGGTAGAGGGGATACGTGATGGTTAAGCTTTCTGACTCATTTTACGTTCACGAATCAGAAAAATTAAGGTAGGCTGTGGCTATCAGAAGTTCTTTGGTGCGAGGGGAGAGGTTAGCAGAGCAATCACACAAATGCATGGATACTAAAGAATCGTAACTGAGGGTACTGTCCAATGGTTTTAGTATTGTATTGGTAATTGTCAAAGTAACATTAATATCATTAAAAAAAAGTATGCCATGATGAATGGAGACAGAAATCAGTATAAGCATTTAGCATATCAATCGTAAAGTACAGATCAGGAGGGGGATCATAAAACATCTGGCTGAATAAGTTATCACAAACATATTTAAATTTATGTTTATTAGCTGGTCAAGCAAAATGATGTTACTCAATCAATTAATGAGCAGCTGCTTTTAGATCTTGAGATGCGCATAAAATTAATATGCACATACATTACAACCCGTGTGCTCACCCACTTCAGTTGATTGAGAATATATTTATTCATATTTTTTATGGTTGTACTTTTAGACAACATTACTCTACAAAGATGGACATGTTTCTATTATAATCTATAGGACTTAGCATGTTTGAAACCACCTCTGGTCTCCTATAAATGAGAGACTAGTAGTTTTAGGCTAATAAAGTCTGATGACGGTGATATATTAAAAGTGCATTCAGTTAATAACTGTTTCATAATGCACAACATGGCTACATATATTCCACCCATAGTGTTAAAGAAGTCCCATTGTGCAAGGAAATTCAGTAGTTGGTGACTGAAATGGAGTTATGTTGTAAATGCAGGTTTACAAACACCTCCCTGTGAGGGCTACAAGAAGTGGTCTGAACATGGTTCTCAGTGACTTATGCCCATACTGCCTGCATCAGTTAGCTTCCATATTGATCTGCACCCTTGAATGTTGCTGGCAGTAAAACATGGGCTCAAAAAATCACCCATATTTAAGAAAGCAGATAAAAATGCATGTTTCTAATGCTATGACTGACCAGCCCTCACGTTAGACACAGTAGGTAGTAGTAGTTGACCACTATACATCTCATGCTATAAGCTGTTTTTTTTGTTCATTCAAATGCAGATACATGTGCTAACTGTCCTATAAAAACAAAAATTGTCTTGTCTGTCTCTATTTCCAAAATATCACTAATTAGAATATTTTATCAATGAATGGGTAATTAATGGTCGGCATAGATTCCCATTCATACATTCGAAACCTGCCACTGCAGACCCTCCGGATAAGTGAGCATTACAGGGAAGTCTATGGGGAGTTTTAGAGTTAGGCTGCGGGGAAAGGAGTCTTAGGGTTAGGCCCTTTGCAATCGATTTTTCAAGCCAGTTTGCAACTGGCTGGGAGAAAACATCCTTTTTTTAAAAAAGGGCCATTCTCAGCGACAACCCACACCCGATAAGGGATTACTCCTCTTTTTAATCTCGGTTCTACTCAATTTTAAATTCAAAATTCAAATTTCAAATTACCTACCTGAACTTTCCAAGAATAATAAGTCCTAGTGTCAGAGAATTAGTTACTAGAATTAATTACTTTTAGGACACATCTTTCAACAAAATTTCAGAAAGAAAGAAACATCTTTCAACTAAATATCAGAAAGTAGACTTAGTTTGCAGCAGTTATGTTTAAAATAAGAGCAGAAATACAAATTGAGAAATGTAATTGTTGTACAACATAAAGTAAGTCCACAAATGTATATTTTAGTCTCTTTAAGCTGGATACACGCTATACAATCATTGGGCCAATAAGCTAAAAATCATCTGAATGACCTAATAACTGTATTGTATTTGTGCATGTATGAGCACTGATTATGTGAATATGAACATATTGGCAGTGCTACATATGATAATTGATATTGCAATACAATATAAAATGTATCATCTATTTAATGTTTTAATCAAGTGCCAAAGGTTTTAAGCAGATTGCTTGTAAATATGCGGCCAAGTCAGAAATAAATAATGATAATAACAACAAATGAATGCAGGGTCCCCATAATTCACCCTTATCACATGGTCTAGTGGAACCATAGAGGGAAGAACCTACAGTATGTTGTTCCCCCACCAAACATTAGTATCTTCCACATGGGAAGTACCATTTAGCACTATTTCACCTAATATTAACTAGTGGTTCCCACTCTTGGAGTCACTAACATTAATAAACAATATAACTCATTATTTACAACCATTAATGACTCCAGGGTTGTGAGGAAACAGCTAGTTCATACCAGAGGCTATTTCTGAAATGCATTGAGTCACAGGAAAGCCTGTTGAGAAGGCATGTGTGGGCTTCCCCGACAAAAGCTTGTTATGTTTTTTTGCAATGAAAAGTTGGTATAACATTGGATATTGCTATTTTAAAAAAAAAGCTACAGCAAAAAAGGGGTTTTGTGGTGTTTTGACTTAATTAAAATGTGTGGGGTTTTTTACATTTTTTTATTTAAAGTGTGTATGTGTTTATATATTTATGTGTGCCCTATTGCACTAGAGCTTATGATACCTAGGAGTGGTAAGGACTTGCATGGAATTTATTGAAATATAAAACCTCCATTGATTGTGTACTAAATGGCTGTTAAAGCAAAGAGCGCTTTCTGATTGTCAGAGGTAGATAATAGAGATTAAAATAAATAAATAATTAAATAAATAAATAAAACTTTGTATGTAGATGAATCGTATTTCAGGGTACCCTAAAGCTGTAGATTCAATCAAGTAACAACTAATTCTAATTGTCTAATACACATGCAATACAGTAGTAAAGTCAATATAGATGACTATTGTACATTGCAGCAGACACAGCAGCTATTTTGGGTTGTCTACAATGTTATTTCTTACCAATTGGTAGTGATGATGGCAAGCATAGGAATAGAGAAAAGTGTATGAAACAATACAAAAGGTGAAATCATTTAGAGACAAGATATTGTCTGATCCATACTACTTATCTATTGAATGCTTCTCGCAATCACTCCGTTTTTCAAACACATTTCCATAGTTGATTGGGGCCAGAAACAAGGGCATCAGAATGTTTTTAGGTGGGGGTGGTGGAGATATTTAAATTTCACTTTATTACTAGAAATAGGCCTTATTTATTGTTCCTTATATGTGGTCATATGCCTCATAATTCTCAATGAATGAGAGAGAGAGAGAGAGAGAGAGAGAGAGAGAGAGAGAGAGAGCTCACCCAAACACTACAGCACTGAGATGATTCCATATAAATAAAACTGAAATACATGAATTTCGGTCAAATAGGCTCATAATTGATCTGGCGACCAGTCATACTTAAAGCATGCTCCTCTTGAAGAGCGCCCCCTTCACATTTGAATCTCCCTTTTGCCTCTCAAGTTCTGACACCTCTGGTCAAAAGGCCAAGAATCTCAATGAATACCTGGCTAGAGATATGGGAAACTCAGTCATATAAACTATGGTTTATAAACCAGTGGATTTGTCCAAATTGGTCCTTGCAAGGGCATTTAGCATCAGGCAAACAATTTTTATGTTAAGATGCTCTTAAAAACGAATAATTACACTATTCTTGTTAAATGTTTCCTGGAGTTATATGGGTTTACTTACTAATTGTACGTTATCATTGCTTGTACTAGAAGTTTAAAAGTTTCCATGAAGTGATTCAAAGTGTATGAGTCAGAACTGTGACTAATGATATACCAGAAGTTGCCTTAAGCTCTACAGTCACTAAAATTGCTCATTCTTATGCAATAATTAAGGAAATCACAATTTTCTTCAAATTATGTTAAACATTAACACAGTGAAATTATACCATATCTTAGCGTAGACCTGGTGGTTCCAGTAGTGTGGAGAGGGCTGGATTAACTTCAGGCGATGTGCATGTAAGATATTAAAACAGCTTTATTTTGGCTTGGTTCCAATCGCCGATGCGAAATTGGCACTATATTTTCAAATTACACACAGCGAATTGTCAGCAGTGTCTATTTCCAAACCATCAGCAACTAGAAATTTACGCTGCAGACCCACTGCAGGATTAACATATACCTATAAATTTTGGAGACTTTAAGGGGTGTCTCCTAGGTAAGTTGGCTCTCAATTTATAAGCATATATATGGGACCCAACATTGGGACTCTCATTGTTAGAGTTAGGACCACCATATGCAGAAAGGCCTTGACGGTGGCTGGTGGCTTATCCCATATTTGTACAAATGTGTAACGAACATTTCTGTGTTTTATTTTACAGATAGAACAGTATAGTTTGTTACTGGTTTATGGCAGTGTGCTGGGGCCTTTTGTTTCTGTGGCAAACAGATTACCCCTGTGCCTTGCATGCACCTATTTAACATTTACCTATAAATTGATTGAGCAACTTCCATTCTGTTTTTATTTTGAGACTTAAAGTTAGGCTGCAGGGAGGGGATGGATTGGAGAAGGGGAGATTTAGGATTAGGCTGAGAGGAATGCAGAATTGTACGTAAGGGCTTGGCTAATTTTTATGCTTATGCTCACCCCCCATGTGTATTGTCTATGCTCAGATGCACACAAGCACAGTACCGGTCGGCTGCGCTCCGCATGCGCAGTACCATTTTCCAGCAGACTGCCATACATATAGAAGGCTAGTGAATGCCTTATGTATGAATCTGGCCCAATAACCCTACATGTTATTTATGGTGTACATCTGAAGCAGACAATATAGTTGTGATATATGTGCTTTTTCTTCTACACTTTCTCTCTATTCTTGTTGTGCAGAGATATTCTAAATTAATTTTAGCACTAAATAAACCTTTTAATTTCATTTTGATAAAATCCACTACTTTACTAATCAACAACAAGTTTAATCAAGTAGTCAAAGCCAACCCCATGTCTAGGATTTTGCAGTTGTGTCTGTCACATGACCCTGAGGATGGTTTAATTGGAATATGACAAATACAGCCACAGGGGGAAAATCTGTCCAGAAAAACTTCTGGAATGAACATTCTGATTAATAGCCCAAACAAACATAATACTCTGCTGACCATTTCAATCTTTTAAAATACAAAGGATTAAAATGAATCTAGTTGAAGAAGTCTTTAATACTCAGATGCCCTACATTTCTTTCTTATACTGTGTATGTGGTTTTCAACCCATTTAGCTAGAGATACTATTAAATAACAGTTCAATAGCAAATTAACAAACTGCAATTAAAAGACAAATGGAAAAACTACTATTTATAATAAACAGTATGCCCAAATAGGTTGGCACATAAAGCAGAAATATGTATTAAAAAAATTAAACTCATCACAAGGTTGAATAAATCTTTTAAACTACCCAATACAACAGATGGGTATGATGACAGAGCTGGGTCCACAAGGCATAGTTCAAGAGACATCATATTATACCTGTCCATTGTATTAGATATGCAGCATGTCAGATGCAATATATCAGTATGATGTCCCATTGATTGATTGATTTATTCTGTGTTCTTCCCCTTTATGAGATATTGGCTTGTATGTATGCTGGTTATCAGAGGTGCTCAATCTATCTTCTTTCAGATGAGCACTGGATCATCGGGCCATATGTATGGGGGATTAGTGCCTATTTTTGGTTTATATTACACTGTTGCTATGCATACATAATCTTATCCACGGATATCCTTTGTTATCTGACATTTGTCATTAATATTTATTTCATAAACCCTTAGATCACTTGAGTATATTCAACTCCCATCATACATCCTCTGAGCAAATAGAAAGCTACTAATCTACTAAATGACTTTCTCCCACCCATAATCTGGCTAATTGGGGTAGTGGATGGAGCACTAAAGGAAAGTCTAGATCTGGTTAAGTTGATCATCTCCAATTCCTCAGAAAAAAAGGTTATATAAGGAAACTGAATGACGGATAGACGTGAAGGTCTGCTAGCACTGACATCAGGCAATCAAAGGGTTAATGGGCCTATAAAATTCTGAGTGACTTGTGGGGAGGTCTAGGTGGGATGAGGGGGGGCTTAGGGTGCATATAAAGCTCTTGGACAAGAAGTTCTGTCTCTTTTTCCTTGATTTTCCCTCCCTCCCTTATTTATTTGCTTTCACGTGTCATTTTTCTTTGCAGATAGGGCATAGGTTAACAGTAGGGGTGGGGACATCAGCAGTTCATTTGGCACAAAGGGGACAAGGTATGGTTTAGGATAAACACACCCCCCGAGTTGAATTGGGAAGCCATGCCCAGTGAAAGGGTCCCAGTCTGCCACCTCGATATAACTGTGGTGTACAATGTAAAAGGAGCTAGTGTTCTCACAGTGACCATTACCTGTGTCCTACTATGTTTATTTACATCAGCTGACTCCCCCATTTGATTTCAGTGCCACCTGACTATACCCAAATTCAATAGTACATTTAATTTGAATTAATAAATCTATGCCCCCTTATAAATCCCACAAAGTCTTTATTTCTATAACAGTAAATGATGTGAGGGACATGCCAGCCATAGATAATTAATATTCCAGCTGGAAAACTTCCTAACTAGTAAATGGAAGCTTAGCTGTGTGTAAAATGGAACAAAAGTGTGGACATTTGTACTGTATAGATAACCCTATCTGCCAAAGAGTTAATGTCAATTATGAGAGCCCCTTGCTGTTTGTGAATTTATTTCAGCAACAATGCTCTAAAAGCTTTGCTCCATGAAAATGATCTACTCGCATACAGCAAGTACTTACTATAATAGAGTTTTTACTTCACTATTAAAATGAAAGAAAAGCCTCAGGCATTTATAATTGTACATCTCCCACAATATATTATTATGCAATCACTTCATTTTCATTACATGCTCTACAATATTTGGTCTCTAAAATTGGCTTTTAGTAGACCACAAGCTTTCTGCTTTTTAGGAGCAGAGCCATGCAGAATAAGGTTAGAGAGAGACCCCACCAGTTGTTATAATGTGCCATTTATTTCTTCTATTCTATTTATTTTGTGCAATGGGAAGGGAGAGAAACACTGGAGTCAATGGTATCAGCCCTGACACAATAGGTAAGGATCCTAGCTCTGAGCAATAAAAGATAATCTATCAGAAAATCAGAATGAGACAGCGGCATAATGATTTACTGATGTGCTTTTTCTCATAGTCAGACGGAGACTACCGAAATCTGGCCATTGCTCCAGAAATTCATGGAGAGCCAGCAAATCTTCCAGATCTGTGATTGAGGTTGTTAGCTATTGTAAATCAAGCCCCAGGTGTTACTAAGGATAGGTGAGTCTCAAGTCCCATCTCATCTTTAGTAATCCTATGAAGGGCAGGGGTGGGGCTTTAGATGTGATTTGCATAAAACCCTCCCCCCATACTTTCGTGTCATTTTCACAGGCTATAGTGCAACTTGTGGGTTGCTGATCTGGTTGTGAAATCAAATTTATGCAGGGCTTGCTCTGCAAGAAGACTATACAGTATATTATTTTAACTTATACCAAACAGGTAATAAATCAATAAATCAGTGAGACCAGAGTCTATGCCCAGGAGCATGACTGCAGCATGAACGAACAAGTCGCTAATTAGAGGTTTAGAGCCCAGGGACATGGGCACGCTAGTAGCATTGAAATCAGAACGATGTCACAAGTCCAGAGAGCACTGGTTGTGAGATCTTACATATTAACAAGAGACAAGTAAGAATTAAACATGTTTTGGCGAATAGGGTAATCAGCCATATGCAGAAAATGAAAACAATTAATATAACAGGTAATTCATATAACGTATTATTAATACTATGAGATATGGTGGAAAATATACAGGATGATTAGTCAAAACAGGGTGACATGTATGTGAGAATAATGAATACACTAATATGACAGAGCTTTAACATGGCAACTATCAATATGGCAACTATCAATATAAAGGGATTGCTAAAGGGTTCATAATATGAGTTGCAATGATTATGTAGGGGTAAGATGAGCTTCCTCTAAGACAACATAGCTCATAAAATCACAATTTACTTCAGCTTCAGCTCAGAGATGAAAATCAACAGGTCCTCTTCAGCCATCATATCTTCAACATTTTATTTGGAACACAGCATAAGAGCACGGTTTACACAAAGCATCTTATAGTGGCACAAAGAGGGCGGGGGGGGGGGCTAAACATCACCTTTATTATAATGCAGTCCACCTTTGTAAAGTGCTGGACTGGAAGTGCCACAATCCAGAAAAATGATGGACTGCTGTTGACAATTGTTGCCTTCTTTCTTGGATACCCTTCCTTACATCCGTATCTCACCTAATGTTCTCATACCACAATCAGACCTACACTGAAAGTGTGTCTCACATCTCTACAAAACTCTCGCCCCTAACCAACCCGGCTTCTACCCCTGGTGCCTGAGAGAGTGGTAGCCATATTTTTAGTTTAGACATTTTGGGCTGGATCCAGACCTTGTTAAGTGCATGAACTTAGTTACTCCTGGGCTAAACCATGTTGATTTCAGGGGGGTCACTCCTGGGCAAAACCATGTTGATTGCAGGGGGAACTAATTTAATTGTATTCTTTGCATGCAGGGATATATCTTTAAATTGCTTACTGCACACAGATACTGACCAGCTTTACGATCACGCTGTTATATAGACTTGGGTTAGGAAACATGACCTCTCAACACTAATACTGTTTGCAGATGAAATATGACTCCCCTGAAATCAACATGGTATAGCCCAGGAGTAACTAAGTTTATGCACTTAAAAAGGTCTGGATCCAGCCCTTTGTGATCAGCCTAACTACATTTTTTTGCACAGATCATGTCCCCTTTGAAAGCCTTTATCAACAAACTTCTGGCTTGTTCTACCAAGGCTTAACCCAGGCCAAAGAGTGGGACCTGGCAAAGTGGGCCAAGATATTTGGAATTACGTATGCCTTATTGCCTAGTACTACTGATTGAGAAACTCAATATAAAGGTGTTATATTGTTGGTATAGATGCTGTTGTTGCACCTCTATGATAGGGGATCTGTTCCACATATGGTCCGTATGGACATTGCACCTCTCCGCCTCCCCCCTCACATTTCTGCCTAAAAATAAGACGGCATAATGCCGCTTCTCTCTACGGATATCGATGCGTGTGGTCTGTAAAGACCGCACCTAAGCTATCTACGCACTGATCGGCTACGTAGATAGCGTAAATGCTACTAAGCATGCGCAGTAGGTAATTTCAGACACATAAACACTTAAGAAGCCGCAGCTTCTTAAGTGTGAATCAGGTTCAATGTTTCTAAAAAATGATGTGTTCATGCATAACTTCATCCATTCATGATGCATAATGTTAGTCCCTTACCAATATTTAAAGGGGCTTCCATGATTGTGACTAGAAACAGAATAATAAACTGAAATGCACGTGTTAATTGGTGTATTGGAATGAATGTTGCATCATGTAAGAGGTTCAAATGCTAAAGGTTTTTATAGATATAGTAGTTGATATAGGGGGGACATTCTTTTTCTCTACACGTTAAGAATGATACATTCAGAGAACACTGCATGGACATTTTGTTAGAGTCACTCCTCTATAGTATGTGAGGTGCATTCCCCTTTGAACTAAACTTGACTATCTGGTTATAAGAACGGTAAAAATGTTATGCAATTTAACATGTCAATGTAATTCTTCCCTAAGATCATTTACAGAATCCTGTGTAACTCAACTAGAATACATACAGGGCATAAGAACATTTAGCAAAAATGTATACCCATCCAATGACTGTGGGCATTCAGTGTGCAGACCATCGATCACACTGTGCAGCGAATGGAGGGGGCTGAGTTGTTCCCCATTCCTTTTTTAGAGATCTACCAGTGCCTTTGATATGCAATATGATTACACTTGTAGTTTAACATCATCCTGAAAACCACCGGTTGGCAAGGCCATAACTGGAGACCACTTCCATCAACAGTGTTTTTTCTTTTTGATTAATTTTGTGTGAGAAATCCTCTCAGGTTATTATATTCTCCACGTGCCTGTCTTTAACTATACTTCATGTAAAGGACCTATAATAGAACTATCCACATCTCCTTAAAAGTACTTTTTTTACATTTTTAACAAATGCTTAGCAAAATATGTTACTGATATTAGGGAATTATACTTTGGGCCAGATTTACTAAGCTGCAGGTTTGAAAAAGTGGAGATTTTGCCCATAGCAACCAATCAGATTCTAGCTCTCACTTTCCTATTGCATACAAGAGAATGTCATCTATAATCTAATTGGTTGCTATTGGCATCATCTCCACTTTTCCAAACCCGCATCTTAGTAAATGTGGCTCTTTGTTTATTATCTGGTCTAGACTCCAGACACCTTTAGCTTTTAAAGAAAGGAATAAAATTGATGTTATTAAATGAATATCCAACAGTAAAATCACTGAAATATGATGTTATTCTAGCTCCACTGAACACATAGAAAATTGCACATTATACATTTATTCACTGACTAAAAGAAAGAAATAATGATGAAGAAAGGAAGTAAACAATAACAAGCTCAATTAGCTCAATGAAAGCTTGTACAAATCCATTTATTTCCCCATAGCCGTGATTATTTCACTAAGCATAATTATGCTTTCAGCACCAAAAAATATTGCTGCAATAAAAACAACAAAAATGCAGTGAAATGTTATGACTGTGTTACCTAATGCTTTTCCTAAGATTGCAAAGAATCAGTCACTTCCAAATTGGCCATAGGCCTTATTGTCCTTGATAAGCTGATATCTACTTAAGGATGCTCAGAAACCCTACCCCATATGATTATTATCGGACCGGATTCAGAGTTAGTAACGTTGTACCAGATTCTGAACTAAGAACGTCAGGTCATTTACGCACACAAGGTGCATAAGTGGCCTGACTTCAATGGAGGGCGCATACTATAGTAACCCTAACGTATAAACAATCGGACAGAAGTTTGTACCGTCTGAGCCCATTACTCTGGAAATTGGCTTTGCTTCCCCTACACCCGCTAAAGTGGGGGCAACCACACTGCAGCGGATCAGCGGTCATACGGACCACTGATACGCACGATAGACTTAATGCAGGCATAAGACCGCAGACCTAGTCGTAATATTTAAGGTAGGAATCTGGACATGTAAGTGTCCAGATTCCCTACCGACAGCGAGGAGCGCACGCACATAAAGCATGCAGGGGTCAGGTTCTAGCCCTATGTCATTATCTGGGGGAACGGATACACTTGGAGTCTCAGTGGTACCATTGGAATTATTCATGAAATGACCATAAGACTATCTTTAAATTTGTACATTTACCTGTATGCCACCCTTTTCTGGACTATATGTATATGGTTATTTGTATGATTTCATTGCCTCTATTTTGCACATTTTCACATATTCCCAGCACTGTTTTCCTACCATCATTTTCTTATAAGTGAATGAAGATTAGTATAGGTTATTAATGGGAAAAAGATATGGAGGCTGGACACATATAAGGAGCAGATATGGAGGCTCTACACATATGGAGGTATACAAAGGCAGGAAAGGATGACTGGAGGCATACAAGGCAGGAAAGGAAAGTTGGAGGCATAAAGGGGCAGTAAAGGATGACTGGAGGCATACAGAAGCAAAAAAGGATGACTGGAGGCATACAGAAGCAAAAAAGGATGACTGGAGGCATACAGGGATAGGAAAGGATGACTGGAGGCATACAGGGGCAGAAAAGGATGTCTGGAGGTGTTCAGGGGCAGGAAAAAATGACTGGAGGTATACAAAGGCAGGAAAGGATGACTGGAGGCATAAAGAGGCAGAAAAGTTTGTATTGTGTGGCTATTTTATGGCAGTAATTAGTTTAAAAGGGTCTGCTTTTTAATGGGGGTGGAGGTAAGATAGGAGGTATAGTTTTGTATAGGTGTTGTATCTGGGTCTGATGTTTAATCAGGGATCAGATTTTAATTGGGATCCAAACCTGGGGGACTGATATTTAATTAGGGTTTGTATCTGTGGTGCAATGTTTAATTGACTTCAGATCTTGCTTATGATTTTTAATGTGGTCATGTCTGTGGTCTAATATAATTCACATTTGGGGTCTAATTTAATGTGAGATAATCAGAAAATTGCTTGCCAGCCTATTATAATTATAATATGATTCACAATCTCAGACGTATTGCACATACGTCCTTAATTTACCGATAATAGCTACTATGCATGCGTAGTAACAATTTTACATAATCTGCGTATCGTTTTGTTACGTAGATTACATATATGCAGTCTTTAAGACCGCATATACGCAATCAATGTAACAAAACGATACATAGATTACGTAAAAGTTATTATGCATACGTAGTAGCTATTATCGGTAAATTAAGGACGTATGTGCAATACGTTTGGGATTGTGAATCCGGGCCTATAATAGGTAGTAAAAGATGCACTTACACTATATGTATGGTATACAAGTCATCACAAAGTCCATTTCTGTTGGGTTAGCATTGCCTAAGATCGGTATGGCTATGGATAACTGATTTAATCCCGACTACTTTCCTGCTGGCTCCGCCTACAGTTGATGTGGCCCTGCCCACATGTGGTTACTTACAAAATAACGGGGCCCTTTTAATTTCAATAACCGCCCCTGCATGTGTCTGCCCTTTTAATTTGCCCAGCCTTCCATATGTCTGCCCATTTTATTTGCCCAGCCATCCATGCATCTACCCCTTTATATGCCCAGTCACCCATGTGTCTACTCCTTTTATATGCCTAGTCATCCATGTGTTTACTCCTTTTATATGCCCAGTCATCCATGTTCTTCATTACCTATTCTAAGTTTCACTTCCCTCAAATCTGTTTCCTTAAATTTTCCTTGAATGATGTGACCGCATATACTAGGTCACGGTCATTAACAGAAACAGATTTAATATTATTAGAGCCTTGTATAACCAATACTGTTTATGTGAAAGACCCTGCACAGATATTACAGGTTTTTTTTCTTTCTTTTCTTTTTTTTAAAGAAAAAGCTTCTTTCCCAAGACTCCTCTAATCTTTTGGGACAAATGTGTATGGAGCAGTCAACCTGTATGTAGAGCTTCACTTTTAAGTTGTGCTTTGAAAGAAAAGACATTTAAAATATTACATATACTTTTTGCTTGAACGTATATGTATTTTTTTTCAATCTGTATAAGAATTTATGTCCTGATCTAATACTTATTAAGTTGTTTGAACCTATATATATGTAAAGAAGAAGATATATATTTAAGCTACTTCCTGTATATCAATATATACAGCATCATTTTGGAATGTTACAATAACTCTCATACCTTGTTAATAGGTTGTACTTGTGCATTTGTCCTGGAAATCTAATTACCTTTCATGGTGCTTGCAATTGCCTTTAAAAGCCCATTTTTGTTTTTATATGTTTGATGAAGTCAGTGCTTGAAATTACTGATAAGCATTTTAAAAGCTACATGGAGGCAATCAAGTTCTACCCATTTTCAAAGCCCTGCAGGCGGCTGCACGTAGCCATATTTCCTGTAGTATGTTATTACAGTATATACATGGACCTTCAGGATACAGTTATGATAAGATTTTTAGTAACATTGGGGCAGATCCAGACCTACGGCCGCCCGTGATTTTTCGCAGGTTGAGCATAAAAGTGCCCATAAGTACTTACTGTGCATGTATGCGGCAGATGTTACACAAAGTAACTCTGAGCATATGGGCCTTGAGCGTGCCAGCTTCGTAAAAATGCACATAGTGGCGTGCCAGCTATATGACACCCGTAATTACGCTTCGGGGGCTGAGTGAGGCGTTTAAATCGTACAGTATGGGCGTCGTAACTACGCATGGAGACTAAGGACGCCAGCAGTTATGCTCTGCGAAGATAGGGTAGGGGTTGGTCGGCATAAAACGCAAAAGTAAGTACAAGCAAGGGGAGTGAGTGCCTTGGGGCGTGCTTCGTAGGTATGCTGGCATAGATACGCTACGCACAAGGGCGTATTATTTGCGTAGGTCTGGATCAGGCCCATTAAATCGTTTCATACAGGATAGTTATACAGCTATATCAAGTATTTTAGTTTTTACTTTGCAGATTAACATTTACTATAAATTATTACAATTATCATTAAGGACATTACATTACTAAACAATAAACATTTTATGTGATATTATTATTTTTTTTAATATACCTTTAATCTTGAAGAACTAGATTTAATACCAGTATATTAACTAGCATTTCTGCCTGAGATGTGTGTATTGATCCTCTTCATGAAGACAGTGATGGATTCTGTAATCTTTGTATGATGTTACCACACGGCATTGACAAACTGAGAAATAATCTAAAGAAACTGATGCATTGAATATGAAGTTCCAGTAGGTTATACCCAATGGACTATACAAACTATTATAAATTTATTTGTGGAAAAAGGATTTGCTAAACCTAATGCTACACAAGTCAAATAAGTAACTTAAAGGAGATAAAGTATTTTATTATTACCTCCTGATTGGCAGCAGCTAGTTCTTCTTCCAGTGCAGAGACTCTTTCTAAAGAAACCCTCAGCCGTTCCCTTACCTAGAAGAAAAACCAAAATGTGCAGTAACAAACTTTTCTATCATATCTCTACTGAGTAAGTAATATACATTTAATCTCTTTAGTTTTTGTCCTCAGGAGAAATTAAAATACATATATATTATACTTTTTAGTATAACTATTATTTATAATAACATAGTTAATGATTTCTCTTGAAAAAAATTTGGTTTGCATTTAAAACAAAGGGAGTAAAACTTAATTTGGAACAAAAAGGTCTAAAATTTTTATGTCATTTCATTAAATGTCAGCGGAAAATAAAGTATTAAAACTTGGCAACTTGGAAACTAAAAATATTCTCAGTTGTGAAGTTTGAGACTCTTTAAAGCTTGACATATTGTATTTTGACATTATGAAATCAATTACACATAATCCTACTGTCCTAATGTATACAAATATGAATAATGTGTAGACTTCTTTTCCAAGCTACAAAGTGCCAAACCCTACTAATAAATATATTTGGTTTCTACCATAAACCTTAAATGATTACTTAATTTAGTAAAACTATAATGAATTACCTAATTTCAGAGTGCTTGGTAGACAGAACTTGTTAGTAAAAGGGAAAG